>JANVCL010000009.1:4364305-4379146 GCA_026546855.1 Erythroxylum incrassatum
GTTTATTAATGTTTTCAAAATCAAAACCCCCGTTTTCTTACTAATTTCGCTTGCACTTTATGACATATAGGCTAGCTCAGGTCCATTTCATTAGGTTCCGATAGAGAGACGACCCGAGGTTGCATCCTATACTGCAATCCTTGGTATAAATTATTTTTGACCAGTTTCCAAGGGTAGATCTTAGGATCGAACGACGAGCCGCGATCACGGGGGCGGTGGCTACGACCAAGAAGATACAGAACAAGTTTTTCTGGAAAGGATTAGTGAGAGACGTGCGGAGATACATCCAGGATTGCATGAATTATCAACGAAACAAGTACGAAAATTCAGCATATCCGATACTTCTATAATTGATCACTATTCCAGAGGGATGCTGGAGGAGATTAGTCTTGACTTCATCGAAGGGTTACTGGTATCAAAAGGGAAGTCAGTCATTCTTGTGGTAGTTGATCGCTTCACGAAGTACTCTCACTTCATATTGGTGAAGCATCCTTATGTGGCAAGTGACATTGCAGAATTGTTTCTTACAAATGTGTTTAAATTGCATGGTATGCCTGAGTCGATTATTAGTGATAGGGATCTGATCTTCATGAGCAAATTTTGGCAGGAGTTATTAAGGTTGCAAGGGGTATAGCTTAAATGCTCCACCGCGTATCATCCACAGACCGATGGTCTCATAGAAACTTTTAATAACATCTTAGAAACTTATCTGCGGTGCTGTTATGGTGAAACTCCACTGAGAGGAGCAATGGTTGTCTGTGGTAGGGTGGTGGTATAATACCATGTATCGCCTATCTATCAGATTGACACCCTTCGAGGCATTATACGACTATCCCTCACCCGTATATACTCCATATATTGCAGGAGACTCAAAGGTAGCGGAGGTGGATAGAGTGCTTAAGAACAGAGAAGCGATCATCAACGTAACAAAGTCTCATTTACAGAGGGCACATAATAGGATGAAGCAGTACATAGATACCAAGCGTTCAGAGCGTGAATTTGCAGTTGGGGATATGGTGCTACTCAAGTTACAACCTTACATGCAATACTCTCTGCAACAAAGGAGTAACCAGAAGTTGTCTCCTCTGTATTACGGACCGTACAAGGTTATACAAAAAATGGGGAGCGTGGCTTATAAACTTGAACTTCCAGCCACCTCCTTAATCCATCCTGTATTCCATGTATCACAGTTGAAGAAAGGTAGAAGGGAACTAGGTCAAAGTTGCATCAACATTGCCAGAATTCGTCACTTATGTGGAGCGCATTCTGGTAGCTATACCAGACCGATGCATCGCCAAAAAGAACAACAGAACAATAACTCAGCTATTAGTGTAATGGTCGGACAAAGGAGACATGGAAGCGATGTGGGAATATCTATTTGATCTCTAAAAGCATTACCTGGAAATCAACTTGGTGGATAAAAATGTTAAGGAGAAGGGAATTGTTACAGAGTAAGTGGGGGAAGATGATGCATAATAAGAAGAGGACGAACGTTAGCGTTTTGAGACGGAGAAGTGAAGCACATCGTTTAATTAAGTGAGTGATAAGAGTAATAGAATAGATGTGAGGATAGAGTAATCTAAGAGCCGTAATTGAGCCGACTGCATGTGGCTTCAATAGCATGATTGATTATGGATGATTGTAATCTTTTTCTCTCTCTATCTATGAATTCTGTGTCATCTCTCTTTCTTTGATGCGTGTCTTTCCTTTCTGACAAATTCCAATCCACATTTACACATTATGTTAGAATCTTTTATTTCCCTAACAGCTGTAACCTTAGAGAAGCAACGAGTATCTTTTGTCGATGGGAAGAAGTTGCCTTAGCTAGTGGTGTGACACTGTAGACGTCAATAATGGTTGTTGGTCGTCGAATAGCATGGTTGTTAGTAGTTGGCGACAGCTGTTGGCTCCAGAGGCTTGCAGACGCGGCCAACTAGCAACCCCTTAACTAGGGATGGATGGAGGCGACTGCAATGGCTTCACGAGAGTCATGCAAATGACTGGATTGTGAGGAGAGGAAGTAGACACTTGGAGATGATTAGGCGGCAGCTATTGGTAGCGACAGAACCTTCTGAAGGTGACGATTGTGCGCGCAATAGATGCAGCGATGACGACAGCAGCACGGGCAAATGACAGTGCAAGGCTAGCAGCGACACAAAATAGAGATGCTAGGTTTTGTGTCATGTTTTGAAACTAGGGTTTCTTCATGAAGAAGGGATGTGTTCGGCCTTGGGTTTGTAGTTATTCAAGGTTAGGAATAAGGATTTGTTAACCTAAGAAAAAGAATGTTTGGCAACAAGGATAAGGGTATCTTAGGCCTTAAATATAGAGTGTTTGGGCATTTGAATAATGTATTCGAGGCTAGATTTGGGCTTGTTTGATTATTTGATTAGGTGTAATTCAATTCTAAAATAACCTATGATCAAACATAATTTAAATTTTTTAATTAAAAATCAATTAAAAATTTAACTTTATTATTTTTTATTTGATTAAGATTAATAATTATATCAATTCCTAATTAAAATTGATAATAATATTTTCTAAAATAAAAATCAATTATATTTCATTACATTGAAATTAATTAATTAGACTATTTAAAATTAAGAAAATTTTCTTAAATAATTAAGAAAGGTATTTCTTAATCAAATTTATTTATTTCAATTTGATTGAGATAAATTAAATTTAATGATTTTATTTTTTTAGAGAATTAGTATTCTATTTATTTAGAATTTGTTTCTTTATATATGAATAAAAAGTTTCTTGATTTATTAGAAAATGTATTTTTATTAAAATTTGAAAACTGTGTTCATTTATTAATTAAGAAAAATAGCTTTGTTTAATAATCTTGAAAATATTTTTCTATTTTGTTAAAGAAAGATTTTCTAATTAATTAAGAAAACAATCTCTAAATAAAAAATGTAAAGGAATTTTTAACAAAATTTAAAAGTGTTTTAAGTTTTCTAATTAAGGAAAAACAATTTCTTGTTAGATTAGAAATAGTTTTCTATTTGGATTAAGATTGCTTAGTTGTTAAATTTTGAAAAGGAGCTTTTTCTGAGTTATGAGTAAGTATAATTTATTTGAAATTGTTCTTAATTAAATTTTATTAAAGGAGTCAAGATAATTCAAAATAATATCCAATTGGATTTGAAAGTTGTTTCTAAATCAAATTAAATTTCTATTTGGAATAGGAATTTAATTTATATAGGAATTATTGAATTTAATCTAATTTAATTTTTGAAAAAGAGATGAAAATATTATTTTAGGTTATGAAGATCAGTAACTAGAATCAAACAAAGATTGTAAGTTGCATACTTTATTTATATGTTTGATATATGTAATGGATGGATGTTAAATTGTATGTTTATATATGTGATATTATTTTATTTAATTTTGTGTTTGATGAGAACATTTGAAATTAAATCCCTAGTTAAATATTAAGTGCACATTGAGAATGTGATTTTTGCCTTCTGTTGTTTATTCTTAAGCCTGTTAAGAAAACTTATGGTTGTTTTAACCTGAATATATTTAGTCTTATAACAGTTAGTCCTACTTAACTAAATTTGTGTGATTTGTTTGAGTAAACTTATGATCATATGAATTTAAATGTAGGGTTAGGAATAGCATATAAGATATGTTTTGGCAAGAGTTGTCACCTAACAGATTTAGGAGTCATATGAGATGTGATTGATAAAGTTATTATCTACCTAATTTAAGTTTAGTTGGTTTGTTGAACAAACTCAAAATCAAATAAATTTGAATGGGATCCTAGTCCGTTAGAAAAATTAATCATTCTAAATAGTTGTGAGGGCTATTGTTTCCAATTAAATAGTAGGAGTAATCAAATACATGGTTGAAGTCCTAATCTTTTTTGGTTGTCATGATGTATAGACAGTTCCCTACTTTTATTATATTTATATTTTTGTCTATGTGAAATTTACATTGTTTAGTATAGTTCGAACTAAGTTAGTGAACCAAATTTCTTGGACATAGATTATGTTTAAGAAAATTTCTCAAAGTTAGGTAGAAAAGTTAAATGTCTATTATGCAATTTTGCTATTAATCCCTGTTAAGGTTTCGGTAATAGAGCTTTAGAGATATATCAATATCATATAGACAACAAAATGTAAGAACATTTAGGTCGAATAATGTCGCATAAACTTTGATGACAACATGTAAGATGTATGTGAATATCATGATAGCAAAATGTAAGAGGTTGCATAGAACAGAGCTGAAAGTTATAGTACCTCGATGGAATTTTTCCACTCAATTAGCCTACTAAAAGCATCAACTTAAATATAAATTAAAGGCTTTACTATGGTATGATAATAGTTTTCATAAGAAGAAAATGATTGTATGTCGTTTCTTGTTTGCACGTAATATGTTAGAGATAGTATGTATTTCTAGTTCATGCTTTTAAGTATTTAATGTTAAGTTTAGAATCAATAATATTATAATGTTCAAGGTATGATAAGAAATATGATGTTGAGTAAAAGTAATTGATCCATATTTATACAAATAATGTGTATGTATTGGAT
This sequence comes from Erythroxylum incrassatum, assembly GCA_026546855.1. Lineage (NCBI taxonomy): Eukaryota > Viridiplantae > Streptophyta > Magnoliopsida > Malpighiales > Erythroxylaceae > Erythroxylum > Erythroxylum incrassatum. Next base: position 4,368,844 of record JANVCL010000009.1, read on the forward strand.
CAAAAGAGACTAATACTTAAAAAGTGCCTAGAATAAAAAGTTGGATAATTGAGACTATCCACTTATTTCATGTTAGTTAGATCAACATAATAAGAATCACAAAGTTATATACTAGGGTATATATATCCTTCTGCTTATCAATTAGGTGAAACTTTTTGAGAAGAATAATCAAATCACCCTTTGGTGTAAGGATGATTATAAAAATGAAATTTTAAATCTTATACATAAGATGTATTCTATGTAGTAACAATTCATAAAGGAATGATTCTGTTATTTCATTATACTACTAATGTTTTTATATGATATAGTTATAGGTATTAAACGAAATATTGATTTAAAATTTTAGAAAAGATAAATTTGTTTAAATATTAGAAATTAAGCACTAAGATTGCTAAATCACTTCAATGAGTTATCTATAGTAAATGAGATTCTCTAATGAATATTTTCACATCTAAACTCTATAAGAGTATGGAATTATGTAAGGGGAAAATACAATATGAGATATTGTATGATGTACTATTTATTTCTTTTATAGCTAAGCCTACTGCTACATCTTATCTTTAGCAATTCCAATATAATCAATTAATAAGATTTCATATTAGATATTGAATGTTAAGAATTTAAAAGAGTCAAAGTTAATGATTTAAAGATATGATGATTAGTTGAAGTATAGATTATCAACTAAGTTTAAAACTAAATTCGGCAATAAAGGTTGTGAGATATCTAAATGGTTGGATATATTCTTATAGTCTACTAAAAAAATTGTTTGTTTCAATTTATATTTATAGGAGAATGGTTCTCTAGTTAAGTAGTGGGAGTATGATGAAATTTGAAAAATTTAAATCTCGTGACAATAAATCCAATTGGAACTAGTTCCGTTATTATTACATTAAATGTATAGTTAAAAGACTACGAGACGTTGAAAGATTATTCACTTTCACGATGAATTCAAAGATTTTTTTGAAGATGATTTTGAATTTATAATGTCTATAAGAAGATTAGTAAGAGTATGATTGTCATCATTAGTGGGAGGGTGTAGAGATATATTACTCATAGATAGAACAATAACTCTTATTTTCAATCATTGAAAATATAATTGTCCAAACACATTCATATTGAATATGAAAAGGCAACAACTTAGTTATAAGGATTAGATATATATAATGTTGGATCCCAAACTTTTCTTGGAAGTTAGAACTATTATATGTGAAATGTTGGAAGTTTAAAGCTGAAAAATGTAGTTGAAACATGTTCACTGAGTTTGCTTTATTGTTTTACCCATAATTTTTCTTTTTTTTCCCCTAGTTATCCAAATGAGGAACATTTTTTCTAGAAGGAAGTATTATCAAATTCCTTAAATTTTTCCATGATCATTACTTAAGGAGTTAGAAGCATAAGATTTTAATTTTAATCGATATAAGGGGTAAAATTGGAAGGACAAGGTAAATGAAGGGTAAAATAGGAAAAAGACCAAATAAATGGGCTTGAAGTAAGAAAGAAGAAGGTAAAAACGTGGAGAGAAGAGAGAAGTCATGGGAGGCCAAAAGAAAGAAGAAAAAACGTGGAAGAAGAGAGGAGAAGAGAGAGAGTTCGTGAGAGTGTACAAGAGAAGATTGGAAGGAAGAAGAAAGAAGAAGAAATCAAGCTTGTCAAGGTAAGTTTATCTTTTCTTCTTGCTTTGTTAGAGAAGGAGTTAGAGAGAGAAAGGGGTTTTGTGTAGAGAGTGAAGGGTTTATGTTAGAAGAAGAAGATTTGAGAGAACTCATTTAATTTTAGGGTTTCTAAACTAGGTTTTGGCTTTTCTAACCTAAATGAACTATGGGTAAATTAGGTTTGAGCTTGATTTGTGTTTATTGCATTTTTGTGATTATGGAAGTCTTGGGGGGATTCCCATTTAAAAGTGGATTGAATGAAAATTTTGGTTATGTTAGGAAATCAAGAAAACCCTATTCAAAAGCAAGAGGAAGGGTACAATTGAGTTTGGATTTATCAAGTGAAATAAGGTGGGTAATTTATTTATAGTTATTGTGTAATGGGAAAAATGCCTTGTGTGTGTATTGTGTGCTAAAATGACTTGCTTTAAAATGTTGTGATATGGAAATTGCATTATGATGTATGACATTTTGATAAAAAATGAATTGTGTGTACGATCATGCTATGCCTTGGAATTGTATCACGACATTTTGATTGAATGGAAAGAAGAAAAAGCATAAGAATATGAAATTTTGAATGATTGAATTAAGCATGAGATTTGTTTATGTTTGGGTGAGAGAGGAACCATTTCGTAGTCACGTGCACGTCGACATAAAGCCTTCTCCCGACTATTCGCTTGTGGCACACGAAATTTGAAAAGTGAACTCGTTTCGTTCACGGAGTAAACTTCGATTTCTTTGTTTTGTTCCACGGAACCCTCAAACCATTTAGTTGTGCATTTGCATTTTTATATGTTAAGTATGATGCAATTTGTGTATTATACACCAATATGTTTGATGTGATGAAGTATTGATTTATGAGTTATGAATGTTGAACTTACATTGTTGGATCAAGATAAGATGAGTATGCTTATATGAATAGATGCATATATGTTTGATTGTGTGGCTCATTGCCAATGGCTATAAATATATTAGCCACTGATCTATGTAGCTCAACCTATCATTTTCCCTCCTCAGGTGCAGAACGAGAAGATTAGCGATCCTTGCAAGGCAATTGGACAAACTCTGAGATAGTTAGCTTTTGTACTAAGCTAGTTCGAACACCTTTGTATAACTTATTAAGTATGCCAAACATTGAGCATTCGTTTGTATTTGTTTTAAGTTTGTGATGTGTATATTGATATGTAAATAAAGCTTGTTCAAATATTTACTTTGCTTAGTATTGAGAATGTGAATTTGTGGATTTCTTTTTGGAGTATGATTCTGTCATTTTATAAGTTGAGTATGATGGTCATGGAAGTGGAATGTTTGTATGCATATGCTTCTTTGTTCAGATTGCAAATTGTTACTTATTTTAGAATAACATGTTAGAAAGGTTTTATGGGATGAATCATTTGAGGTGGGATTCAAGAGTTTAACAAAAGGTATTTAGTAGATGAATTGATATAAATAGATATGGCATTTTGCAAGTTCATAGGTGTGAAAATTGTATTATAAACTCAATGGAAAAACTGTATCAATCTGGGTAGAATTAGCCAAAGTTGTCTTCATGAACATTGTAGATTATCCTCTTAGCTTTCCAATGTTATAAAGTATGAAATTTTTGGATATCGGAGTTGAGAGATATAATTATTAGAAATTTGTGAAGCTGCATAGGGTGGCCTTTTAGGACAGCTACATTGATTGGAAATTTTAACCTTTTAGAGGCAAAATATCTTTTTAGAGTCTTCACAATTGTAGGTCTGGAAGTCTTCTTCAAAATGGTCTTTAAATGACCATAACACGATATTCATAGTGAAAGTTATGCCCTTATTACCAAGACAGGTCGGAAGAAAGAAGCAGGTGCCGATTGCGTCAGCACGCACCCGCGACCCGCAGCTTCCCCTTAACCTGAACACGTTTCACTATTTTGGCCATATCTTTGTCATCTGACCTCTAAATGATCTGATTTTTGAAGCATTGGATTCCTAACATATTATTCTATCTCTGCATAAAAATGTATAGCTTTTGGTATTGATTTGAAAAGATTGTTTTAATCAAAGTGAGGGGATTGGTTGGAAGAGTATGAGTTGGATATTTTTTTTACTGAACATGCTTTAGAATTTTGGTTATATCTTGATCTGTAGAGCTCCAAATGGGCTGATTCTGATTTCTAAATAAACTAAAAACATAGAGCCACAAATTATCTAAAGGAATCGAATTTTAATTCAGTCTTTAAGATTTTCAATTTCTGGAGTGAAGTTGGGTATAATGTACTATTTCAGTTTAATAACAGTTCAAAATTGTTTGGAGAATAACTTTCAGATTTCTGAACCAAATTGAATGATTTTGGTGTCATTAGAAACTTAAGGAACTGGGGAACAAATGTTCTAAAGAAGTCAAATTGTAATTTCGATTTGAGGTTTCCCAAAATATGCTCTGAAGTTATAAGAAATGAGTTTGATTATGGTGACTTATTTGTGTGGGCATGCCATTGTACCAATTGTGAGGAAATTTTGGGATGTTATGAGAATGAAGATGAACTGTTGATGGCTTATAAGGGTTCATTGAAATAATCCTAGAGGGAAATGCACTCAAGTTTTATAACTCCGAAAATACGTAGTAATGAAGATCTGGGTTTGTGACTATGAATGTTGGGCTCCGGAAGCGGGGTCCAACATATAGATAGATTGGAAGTTGTTTACCTATTCTGATATAAGTATATAGATAATATACTAAAGGTATTTAATATAATTATAAAATATTAATGATATCCATTATTCTATGTATGAGTTGATATTTGAGTTCAAGTTTATAAGGATATTAATTTTAGAAGTAAATCCTAATTAAGATATATTTTACTTAGAAGAATGTTATTTTGAGATGGGAAAGGTTTTAATGCAGTAATGATTGCTAATTAAGAAATAATACATTTTTCATTCCATGGAAATGATTAATTAAATCAAGAAGTTCTTTACTACACTTGATGTAGTTCCTTCCATTGTTCAAAATAGTAATGTAATGGAGACCATTAGAGCCATTAAGTGTGAATAAGGTGATAAGGTCTCATCAAAGATCTAAGTATGTGTTTATGTAGTTTCTTTTAATTATGATGATAATTAAGATGAAAGTTGTAAGATTTAAGCAAGTGTTCACTATAGAGATTCTTATAGAATTTTCTCATTAGACCATTTTCCTAACAGTAGTTTGGTCATCACATGGTGATATGGTATAAGATACTTAAACAATAGGCTTAGTGTAAGTGAGATATTGTTAGTTTATGACCTACAGTCAATCGGTTGGTTATAGTTTAGTGACAATTATTTAAAAACATTCTTTATCTTATATATACTTAGACATATATGATAAAGTTCATAGGATCAATACACATTAGAAATGAAACTATGATGAAATCGAAATTATGAAATTAATATTGCATTCATGAATTATCCCTAAATTATGCCTATTCATTGTTCTATTGAGATTGGACATTAACAGAACATAAAAAGACTAGCACATGTTATATTTTTCCTTATGAAGGAAGTAGCCGATCTCATAGGATAAAGTATGGAAATAATCAAACAAACATGTAAGTGTTTGTTAGACAACTAAGCTGACTCTATATGAAAAATTCATTTAGAACATTACTTATATGTCTATGGAAATTCTCATTGTGATGGTTGTATAAGTGATCTCTGACTTGAAATCTCAAATATTATCTTGTATAGGGATTGCTATGTTTTAGTACTACTTATTTCCTATTCTAGTCAAGGTAGCTTAGCCGGTAGTCATTAGATATAGCATAAACTATATGGAGGTAGTTGAGTGACCAATATAGCATTGATCATCCTAAAGCAATTAGGAAGAATGTTTCATTTTTCTGGTTTATAATTAATTTAGGAAATTCTTGGGCAAGTTAAAATGAAACTTTGTAAAATAGTTTAAAATTTTCATTAATTGAATCAATTACTAACGGTGGAGAACTAAGATGATTAGACTTAAATAGACATCAATCCTATGCTTTATGTCTAATCAAACATTGTATGAAGAAATAATTAAATTATATGAAAAAATTAGGCACGAAAAGGTTAGTTAAAACCACTTTGATGTCCTTAAATATTTAGTTAGTTATTATATGCCGTTAGATGTCAATATTGATTTATGGATATGATTCGGACCTTTGTTCTTAGCCTTGGAGGTCAAATCAAAAATAGTCCAAGGATTGCAATATAGAGTGCAACCTCGGGTCGTTTCACTTAATCGAAACTTAGAATGAATGGACCTAAGCCAACCTATGTGTCACGAAATGCTAGCTAATTGGGTAAAAGGGGGTTTTGATCTTTGAAAACATTACTGCACTAAATTGAATTGTTAAAAGTATGTAAAATGTATTCTTTTAGGAATAGAAAAACGAAAAGCTGAAAACAAATGATCGGGGAGTGATAGAATCCTCTTGAAATTGAGCTTTGGCTATCATAGTTCTAAACTAATTTGATCGGAGTGGAAATCACAAAGTTTCAAATGGGCAAACCTTAAAGAACTATTTAAGTCCAAAATCTTAATCAATAGGACTCTACTTCTTAAAACGTTGTTAAATGCTCTTAGTGTGTGTGTAATGGATAAGTCCATGCAATAAGTCACTTTGGAATCTAGAATCAACTCAATATCAAACACAACTATACAAGATAAAAGAGAATCAACAAGATCACAAATAGACTTATATGAGACTTCATATATTTAAGCTCAAAGTTCTACATAAACAAATCCAAACCACACATTGAATATCCAACACTTGATTAAACAATAATCAAGTATGTTCAACTACAAATTACAAAATTCATAAGTCATAGCTAAACCACGGATTAAGCTACTCTCCCTTGAAGCTCATTGAACTCTAGCCATTGCTACATCTTTAAGAGGAGAGAAAAATGCCTAGCCACATATTGCAACCGGAAGCCTCACAACTAAGAAAGAATCCAAGCTACCTATGGTGGAAGTCGACGATGAAAATGCAGGAAAGATGAGAGAGAGATGAGAGATAAGAGAAACGTGGATGTGATAGGTAATGGAATATGAATCAATATATATGTCGGCTCACTCCAAATTATCCCAAAATAGGTTTCTTTTCAAAACGAGTTGTCAGGTCGGTTTTGCACAATAGGTAAAACTTCCAAAAATGGTTCGAGTTTTCGCTATGGTGAACTTTTCCCAAAAGATTTCTTCAATAATCTGCTGATTTCGTCGCGGTGAAAATATTATCCTCTCCATGACGAACTTTGCCTGAAAGATTCTTCAAAGATTTTCTGATTTTACCAAGGTGAAACATGATCTGCACTGCGACGAACTTTGCTTGTTGCCTTGTTGACTTGTGTTCTTGGTCTTCACTCTTTAGCTCTACTTCTTGAATGTCCTACAATGAAAAATAGTAGTTTGCAGTATCAATTGTTCTAAAAATCAATTTAGTGTAATTACTAATTATTTGTGACAATTTTACCTTCAAACTACATTAATTCAAAACAAGCACTCATGAGCTAAATTAAGCACAATATCTAAAAATAAGAGCCAAAAAGTATAACAAAAACCATGAAATTGTCACCAAATGATATAAGAAACTTGGGTTCAATCAAATTCCCCCACATTTAGACCTTTGTACTCCTAGACAAAGCTTATAAAATTCAAAGAGACATAAGTGTAAAAGAAAATACCGACCATGCTTAAAAATGAGAGTAAAAAATCAGTTAAATCACTTTCTCATAAATCAACCCAAGCAGATTGAAAGAGCACTAAGAAAATAAACACTATAAGTATTTAATCCAAGAGATCGAGCAAAAGAGATGTCTCTCAAGGGAAAGTGTTTAGCTCTCAACTCACTTATCTTCGAATAATTTCACTCTAAAATCTGCTTAGTCTATTTTCTACCATAAGCTTGTGATAATTCTACCTCTCCACCACAAGAACTATAATTTCGAGAAATCAAGAGGACTTTCAGGGTTGTAATGTACGGAAGGCTAAATGAAATGGATTGAATAGAAGAAGAAAAATGGGTACATGTATCACAATTATTTTCCACATAAAACAAATGTCAACTATGCGTAAGAAAATATTTAAACAAACAACAAACATAATCTAACTTTTTTATATAACTTTTCTCTTTCGAGAAAGCTTTCTAACTTTTTTATATAACTTTTCTCTTTTGAGAAAGCTTTCTGTTTTTTTTTTCCTTTCTTTTCTTTGTATAGAAACCTTTTTTAGACATCTTTAACTGGAGATGAGATATTCACATTAGTTGTGAAATATGCATGCACTTAAAAGATGACTCAAAGGGGCTAGCAATGGTTAAGTGTTTGGGTTTTGTGTTTGGGTAAGTAGGGTTTTTGAAAAGAATGCCTCTATTATATTAACAAAATTTTAGTTAATCAAGCTTGATCAAGAATTAAAACAAGTTACAAAGAGATATGAAATTAAGCAGATACACAAAAAAATGAAAAAATTCAAGCACAAATATCTTTCCATCAAGGTTAGTATCTCAATTAAGCAATATCAAGGTTTAAAAATGCATAGTGCTACTCTCTCAATGTACCCTCACTTGCCTCTCGTGAAAACATTGAAAATGGAATTAACCAAAACCAACTATCATTTAAAAACATAGATGGTTTTTCAAAAACACATGGACAACTTTGAACTTTATAAAATCTTCAAGACACAGGAGTGAGAAGAATCTAATTTCGGAGAAGTATTGAAATGAGGGAATTAAAACAAAAAATTTCTTTTTTGCGGCGAAACATAAGTTCGCCGCGACAAACTAAAAATTAGCAACGTCGCCGCTGCGAAATATTGTAGAGAAAAGGAAACACTTGAAAAACATGCAATTCACCTCAATTACTAAGTTTAAAAATTTACAGAGGACACATAAATCACTTGTACAAGCCATTAAATGGCCAAAATTGGTGCAAAGATAAATTCATCCCCCACACTTGAAAACAGAATTGTCCTCAATGATGAAACAATCAAAACACCAATGTGTAATGAAGAGAAACAATAGAGCGACTAGAAGATAAAGCTCAGGGAGCCAATTAACACAGCCAAAGAAAGGCAAAAGGCGGAACTTAGAAGGGAATTCATTGGATTGAAAGGCTACTGATTAAACTAAAAACTAAGTTATTTCCCTCCTGGTGTGGTTTCTCCCCCACACTTGTTTAGCAAACTAATGCACCAAAACATGTCATAAGTAGGCACAGGGAAAAAGTAAGTCAAAAAGTGAAGGAAAGAAAACACCTAGGAGTTATAGAGGTTTCCAATTCTCCGGGTGAACCTTCGACAGATGGCCATGTTGTGGTGCAACAACTTCATCAATTGCCATGTCAGTGTCAACCTTCACAATTCCAGATTCACCTAAAATATCAACAGAAAACCTTTCTCTAAAGGGTTCATCACTGGCAATAAAAGGATCAAGTGAATATAGTACAAAGCTAAAGGAACCATCTTGGAATTCAAATTCAGAGCAGGCATCATCAATAGCAATATCAAGCATGTTAACACCCAAAAGTGAGTAATCTTCATGAGGATGTTTCATTGCTTCATACATATTGAAACAATCTTTTTGATCACCTACTTCCATTGTGATTTTGCCTTCTTTTATACTAATCATGGTGCTAGCAGTCCTTAAGAAAGGTCTCCCAAGAATTAGTGTTGCATCATGAACAACTTCAAAAGACATGTCAAGCACATAAAAATCAACAGGAAAGACCAAACCCGTAACCTGGGGCAAAATGTCCTCTATAATGCCCACCGGATGCCTAAAAGACCTATCAGCCAATTGAAAAACTACAGATATAGAATTAAGATTCTTGACTCCCAATGATGTGTAGACATACTTAGGCATAATATTAATGGCTGCCATTAGATCTAACAATGTTGGGTCCCGCTTCCGGAACCCAACTCATCAGAAATGAATCAGACCTTAACTATCCTCAATTCATTTTCTTGCTTTGGTATCACACATGTTGGATCCTGCTTGGCCTCAGAATCCAACTCTTGCTCTAAATCAAAGCAAACATACATATAAAACAAAATTGCAGAATATTATAAGACTCTCAATTCTTTCCTTCATCATACTTTGTAACACATTATTTACAACTAATATTCATCATTCACATTTCCATACCCTCAAAACTATAATGGCCTCTCAAGCGTAATACAATATAATCTGAAATTTCAAATTTCAAAAGTTACAAGAACTACAAAATAGCAAATGAAGCAATTCCTGTAGGCTCTCGAACACTTGATCTTCTAGCTATAACCTGAGGATGGGACGGAGAGGGGGTGAGCTTGACAGCTCGTGGGTAACATTTTATAATAATAAGGTAAGCAAAAACCTTGAAAACATTTTACTTATCTTAGAAAACTTTCTTTCAATTCATAAAACACTTATTTCTTAGGCTTCCAACCAAAAAGATTTATAACTTATGTCCAATGTAGAAATCCATGTGTATGCAAATCATGAATCCATCATTCATATCCATTTGTCATAAATCACATAAGCACATCAGAATGGTTTGGGTGGATCCAAATAGAACGTACTATGCATTTCCACATAATGGTCTTGCGCAACCGTGAACTTATGGGAGTCCATGAAGGAGCTCCATGCCACTAGCGGGTAGGCCGGAGAAGCC
>JANVCL010000009.1:4420601-4433671 GCA_026546855.1 Erythroxylum incrassatum
CAACTCAAGCAGCTAAGTTTAGAACGTGTTGACATTTCTACAACTGGGCAGTGCATGTCTACTGGTTCATTTACTACCTAGAAAACAATGAAACATTAATGAAGAAATAGCAATAAAACAGATGGAAACATTATTGCAGTTATCATTTAGTTATTGCGCAAGTCAGCAAGGTGCTTCTATGGTTTCAAGAAACATAGCAAGTGGAATAAGTCTATACAACAATTACCTTTGGAAATAACGATCGCATTTCTACCCTCAATTGCAGGTTCTCAACAAACATGGGAACGTCATGAAACAAAAGAATATTGAATACTACACAACAGGTGAACTCATCATTCACTTCCTCATTTTATATTGATGTACCAAAATAGTGCACATGGTAGAAATTTGCTGCCGCTCAATGTGTCATGCCCTACTGAATATTTATCCAACTCCAAGTGACTATTTCTACCATACCATAGATTTCTACTTCAAATGTCTCAACTACTATAGACAAACATACACCAGATAAATCCCAGTTCGTATGATGTAGGTGTTTTTTTTTTCATCCACCCAACAGACAAATGAACAAAAAGGTAACATAGAAGAGATCTTACTGATGAGAAGTCAAAAACTTTGATTCGTCGAGAAACTCCCGCAGTTGCAAATAATTCATCATCACGGTCAAATTCTATGCTGTAGACAACATCTCAAGTTAAGAATTTCAACAGAATTTAACAAACATTAAGAACAAAGGAAAATTCTAGCAAAATATGCAACACATCCTAGTGAGTTTAGGCAATTTCGTGTTTTTTTCTATATTTTCTTCATTTTTTGTATTCAGTGAGACAACAGTGGAAGAGAATCCATGTAAGCATATATAACCCATCCACCGTAAATATATACAACAGTATTCCAATCAAATAATCAGCTCAAACCATTATGTGTTTACAGATCCAGGTTAATGCATATAACAGAGAAGGGGAGGTTGAGTAAAACAGTTAACACAGAATCCTCAATTGTCTATGTATAAGTAAACTGACCTTGACACTATGTTTGCAGAATGGAATATATCTCCATGCCTGAGTTCAGCTATAACCCTTAAACGACTGGTTCAGATTTCAGAAGAAGAAAACATCACTTACTTATAAATATTGGTAATGATAATAAAAAAAAGATAAATAAAAAAACCTACTATCTATTACAGGTTAAGGTTTTTATACCTATACTGTGTGTAGGTGCCCAGCACAGACTGAAACTCTCTAAGACCTGCACTATATCCCTCCCTATTAATTAGGTTCTTGTCCTTTACTGGCTGGTTGGGTGGGCAGCTTGCCCACTGACGACGCTTTTGTAGGTAACACTCTTGTAGGTCAATAAACTGCAGTAGTCAAGGAAATTAAATTTGATTTTAGACAGAAAATCTAGGAGAAAGATCACACATTAATTAAGAAGGAGAATAGAGAGCACATAGAAATTCACCAAAATACCTGCACGATCTAATTTAAGTAAATTCCATTTGGGAAGCCAAAATAAAGTACCTTTATAGTCAACACCGAAATATGCTTGGCAAACAAAAATGTCTGATATGGCCAATTTCAAGGAAATAGTAGGTTTATAACGTTGAGTTGGAACTAATAATACATCACGCATAGGGATTAAAAAATAACCTTTACACATTACACCTGCATTTTCATCATTGAGCCATACAAATCAATATTCAACACTAAAAGCTCTCAAATCAGCATCAACATGCACAAGACATGATTGAGCCCATAAACGTTCTAGATTACAAACCTGTGCATGAACTCGCTTTTTTCTTGCCACAGAAAGCCCCGACTGATTTAATTGGGAGTCATGACCTGTTAAGTTACTATTTCTCTGGAGCCATTGGGAGCTCACTTGTGCCTTTCCATCCAATCTCTTGGTTGGAAAGTTTCCCCCATTCATAACTCCTCTAGAACTGTATGAACTGCTGATTGCACCACCAATGGTCTTGTCCATAGTCATTGGCCACAATTTCCTTGCATTGGGATCATCTCCCAGCATCCGCAATTTCCTCGAGTGTCTGTCACTAGCATCATACAGTTCCATCCTATGTCTCTCTACGGCATCTATGTCCTCTTTAATATACTGGAGATCAGCTCGTACCTACAAAAGCTCAAAGATCTTGCCAATCAACTACTGTTGCCAACCAAACGTACCACGTAAACCAATCAAACCAGAAGTACAAAACCCAAATTCATGGAGCATCCAGTCACTAATTCAGCATGTCCTATTGAAAAGATAGTCATCATGTGGATGGTGAGGGGGAGTGGTAAAATTGTATTCAAGCATTTGCCACAAACCTCATTTAATTCATCAACTTTTTGCTTTTTCAAGTGGTGCAAGAAGTCCATCAATATTTGCATATTTCGCTCAGCTTCTTCTTGTTCCATTTTCCTCTTCTTCTCTGCAAGAAGTGAAATGAGGTTGTCCAGCTCCTTAATTGATATCTCACATCCCTGGCGAGTGATCACCACATATGCTATGTTACTTTTATTTAAAGCCTTCCAACTTCATATGACTTACAAATTCTACTAATGCATTGAATTATCTGCTAAAAGTAAACAGTGTGTAAGAGATGGCATGACAACAACATATCCCATTATTATGTTCAATTAACTATATTACAAGCCTCAATTGCAATGCTGAAAACAATAAACACTGTAGGACTCCAGTCAGTAGTGATTAACACATGACTTATAAGCACTATATATATACAACATTTTGTTCTCTCTAATCCTATATGCCAAAGTGATGTGGAAGACAGCTCTTCACAATTTTCCATCTCATGAACAAATTTTAACAACATCAGGTAAGGACTAATAGCAAAAACAAAAACTTGGCAACACCGCAGTCGAACCCAAAACAACAAAGTTTTCAGTAAGAGATAGAACAAGTTGAACATAGAGCACCGTATGAATTCCATACATAAAAAGAGCCATTGAAATGGAAAGTCGTGTGGTATTAGGATAACATCCAATAACTGACCTGTTGAAGTGATTGGCGAAAATTTTCAACAGGGGATGCATTTCTGGAGATTTGACGAGCAGAAGCCTTCTTCAGTAACTACAAAAGGTGACCATATTGAAAAAAAAAAAAAGTTTCATTCTCGTTCCAAGCAAGTTAGTTATACTCGAGGGAAAAGATTAGATTAGATTAGAATAGACCTTTTGGAGCAAAAGATTGGGGAAGAGCTGATTAGTGGTGAGAAAATGAGCGCAACAAGGGCAATCGGTCTTGTTACGAAGGTGTGTGATGATGCACATGTAACAGAAGCTGTGCCCACATGCCGTTAGAAAAGCATCCTTTATAATTTGCATACAAATCGGGCACAAGAAATCCTTGTCCAGCTCCGACATACTCCCGGCGGAGGAAGAGGGCATGGGCTCAGGCTTCACCGCCGGAACAATGGCCCCAGCCGAGACCTCTTCCATTGACAGGATCTCTCTCTCTCTCTATGTCTCCGGGTTTGGGTTTGGGTTTGATTTCGGTTTCGGGGGAGGCAATAGCATGAGCTGTCTGTATGAAAATGTGAGAGCGATTGGCGACTGCCTTTGGTATTGGTGTTTAGAGAGAGAAGGAAGGCTACAGTGGAGTGGGGTCCACTGAATTTGTACGTGAGGGTGAGAATTATCCACCTGGCATTTCTCATTTATACTTTCTAGATTCCAATTTCAAAGTATTCACCGCCCTTGTGTTATCTATTCCTTACTTTTTTTATTTTTCACTTATATAAACTTTTCCTTTCTCTACGGTTTTCCTTAAAAAACAAATTATTTATCACTTTTACCTTTGTTTCATAAATAAATATTTAATTTTTATGTACTTTAAATATATTTATTTTTAAATTTAAAATTATTCTTAAATTTTAAGTTAATTATAAAATAATTAAATTACGCAACTTTACTTCTAACTAGTAGAAAGGTTGTTTCCAATTAATTTATACTCTCTCTCTCTTTATATATATTATCTTGAGTCATTTACTATTGTTATTTACTAATTATATGATGATGTGTGTGATATTGGTTCCTTTAATTCCTTGATGATACTTAAGATTTACTGAATTAACACATCAATTATGATGATATTTGATAATAAATATTATGAACATGATGAAAATAGTTAGACTCCTATCTTTAACACTTAGGATTCTTAGTTAAGTAAATATGCCAATGATGAGTTATAATAATAGCTTAATTTGTAGATTTGAATTCCATGGCCTTTAGGGTAGTATTTCTTTACCTTTTTTATTAGATTGTAATTAAAGTTTAGAATGATAGGAAGGATGGAGGAGGGGGGATTATCTATTGTAGAACAACAACATTTAAGATAAAAGGAGGGTTAGAGATGGGGTTAAAGAGAAGGGAGTGAATAACAATATGTAGATTTTATAGGTTTTAAAGAGCTTAGGTTAAGGGCCATTTTGATGTTAAAAGGGGGTTTTCTTAGAGTGAAGGAGATTTATAGACTCTATAAATATCTTAGATTTAAGGGTTTTGGATGTGTGATTTATCTGCTCTATAAATTTTAATATCACAAATTAGTGGAAGTATATCTATTGTTGGTGATCAATATAGGAATAAACATGTTGTCAATCCCTTAAGGAATAATAAATAAAGTAGTCAAAGAATAATAAATAAGTTGATTATTGATGAATTTGAATAATAGAATAAAAAATTGAATAAAGGAATATGCCATAATGAACAAAACAAAAAAATCAAATAGATAATTTAGACATTAATAATGTTTTTATAAGGACTCTATATCATTTTTACAATTACAATTCTATAATAATATAAGGTTTTAATATCTAGACCAAAAAGTTCCTAGATTATGAAATTGTTCTCCCTTATGTTACAACCACCTATTCTTAGGTTGATTAGTCAATATCTTTATCCAATTAAACCCTCAAGAATGAATTTAGTTATATGCATTTTAATGAAAGATTTAACTCTACCACTAAAAGATTTATATAAGTATACCTTTAGCACCCTATGCATGTTCTAATATATAAGGGTGAGCCTCTCACATACAAGTCCTCTCAAATTATCCACGTGAAAATTAATATCAAGTTGAATCGCTAGCTTTCATTAAATCCATCCTAAGAACTTTCAAAGATATTTCACAAAAATAAGTCTCGTATCATAATTAAAATTGAAACGATCTTTAATAAAGATAATAACTAAGATTCTCATCATTCAAACATATAAAGAAACTAGCCACAAATCATCTTTACACTACCAAATATAAATGATAAAATAAAATACATCAAGGTAGAAAGAGCTATGAATGAAATCTCTATATTCCAGTTAGCTCTAATATGTCAAAATGAACTCTTGTCTTCTTTCTCTATTTACAGTAACTATAAAGTTTGTATTTAGAGGGTTATTATAATCTTGATTGCTAGCCATAAGTTTATAATAAAAGAAAAGTAAAAGTGATTGTCAAACTAGGGTTTCTCATAACCTTTATATGTTCATTTTGTCATGAACACAGTTTTGGACATGCTCATGTCTCCAAACATGTATCTTACTATCAACATTTTTGGAAATGGATATAGCCTGAGATACACACATGTCTTAGATTATGGATCTTACTGAAAATTTTTCTAGGTGTATACAAGCTAAAACATAATTATCTCAAACCATATATCTTGAACAGTTTTTTTCTACCCCACAATCTTCTTTCTATCCATGTATCTAATCTTATATTCGTCTATAAGTTGTTTGCGAGAGACAAAGGTGTTAGCCTGTGTTAAGCCAAAAATTATGTTTTTTTTTCAATTGTAATCTCCTATAGTTCTTGATAAAACTCATATTAATGCAATATCTTTTGAATAACCTAAAAGCATAGAACAAACTGATTAAACCAAGGAAATTTAAGCATAAAAACAAGGAAAGCTACATGTGAAATATATGTACATTTTACGAAAATCAAATGTTGTCACACTTAAGTTGTTCTTATCCTAAAGCAAATCAATGCCAAAACAAGTAAGTTCTAACTCCAAGAAAGTTTGACAAATCAATTAAAGTAACTAAAACTGCTCATCATATACCTAAATACATTGTTTATCAAAATTTTAGGTCTCTAACTATTTACACTAATTTGCCTTTTTGTTTAACCTAAATTAACAATCCTATAAAAATTATGTCAATTAAAATAATATAACCTTATATATAAAATGAACATAAATTAGTAAAAAGCTTTCATTCTCATGAAGTTAATGATCAATATAAAAAAATTAAAAAACTTATTTTTGGCACTTTTATGGAGTATTGGAGTCTTCTTTTAAATATCATCCCCACCTATTTATGTGAAGATAAGCATCTTATCATGAATACCCCCAGTTGTTAAGTTAGATTACCATTTCAAATGGCTACTACTATCGCTCTTAATTTTGATCTTTTATTTAGGATAAATTAAGAGGGGTAAATTATTTATGCTCACTTTATTTACATTTTTCAAATATAATAAAATTCTAAGCTACTAAGTTAGCTTAATTATAACTCAATTTGTGTTAAAATCATATATAAAGTCTCATTATGCAAATTAAGCTAAATTTTATTAAATCAATTTACTCAAGTCATGCTATGCTCAAAATAAACTCAAAATTGCCCCTTCCTCAAAATAAAATTATACATTATCCTTACTGAACAAATAATAAGCACAATGCTAAAAATATAGTATATAAAAGTTGTTATAAATGGTGGAAAAAAAAGAAATTTCTCTAAGACCTTTTGTTGCCTACTGTTGAGTGATAGACGTCTAGAAATTTTTTATACCTTTTACAAAGGCTAAAAAATAGAAATTATGAATTGTCAAGTAAACTAAGAATAAAATGAGAAAATAATCAAAGTAACATAATCAAAATGTAAAAATATAGTTTGAAATTTACAAAGGAGAATTATAAGACAAAATAAATATAAAGAATAAAAATTAATAAAATCAAGCACTCGTTCTTCAACCACTTTATCATCATTGTTATTTGTAGTAGGCAATTGTCAATGTTCAATATGACAAAGAAAGTGGTCATTATTTTAAAAACCAAATATAACAGAAATAAGCTAACAACTGCTCCTCCTTCTGGTTTAACTGATACTATTAGGCCCTATTTCTAGAGTCCAACTCTAGAATTATAAAACGTGAGCGTATGCTGAGCCTGGGTCTCATTACTTATCCCAAGGACACCACCGTGGGGCTGTCAGGTGAAGGTCATGCGAGAGGAAAGTTGAAAACATTCAATTTGAAATGAAAATTTCCCCGTCAGTAAAGGCAAGTTCGTCGTGGCAAAGTATTGTTTTATCGCGGCGAACTATGGAAGTATTTCCAAGGACCTTTCAGGACAAGTTCACCGTGGCCAACATTTGGCTTCATTGCGCTGAAATCTCAAGGTCGAGCAAACGCACCCTTCGAGACAAATGCGCCGCGACGAGATTCCCAGATCCAAACCGAACCACCTTTCGGGACAAATACACCGCGGCAAAAATCTGGCCTCGCCTCGGCGAAGTTACAAAATCAAATAAAAACACCCTTCGGGAAGGTTCGCTGCAGCGAAACCTTCAAATCTGGCAACCCAGACCCAACCATCAAGCACTAAATTTTGCACATACCATTTCCACAACCATTAACCACTCAACCCAAAAGATAAATACAAACATATAACAAAGAAACTTCCTATGAAATACTTGAGAATGAAATGCAAAAACTTGGAAAGTCATGAGCAAAACACAAATAAATTTCATTAACATCAAAAGAAAAGAGTTTTATAAAGCTTTAATGGGCATTTCAAGCCATAATACATCATTGATCCTATGACCTAAAAATACAAAATATACATGAACAAGTAATACTTGAAATGCGGTTAAAGCCTTATGTTTTTCATAACTAACTTAAAATGTAAAAATATGCAGATTTGGAGTGGTGCCTTATCTCTCGATCACTCAATCTCTTTCTCATCACCTGGATGGGGGTGAGCTTAAAAGCTCCTGGGTAACAAGTTTATAACGGAAAAAAAAGCAAAACCATTGAAAATATTCATTGCCATAGTAAATTTGCATTGAATTCATAAAACACATATTTCTCAAATTCTCAACTTGTCAAACAATTCATAAACAATATAAATCATGTATTCATCAAACTTGTCATCAAATCATAAACACATAAGCAATCAAAATGGTTTAGGTAGGTCTATAAACATGAGGGAGTTCTTGTGAATCTCTAGTAATAACAGAATGGACTATCACAAACCCACATAATGGTTTTGCATAGTTCATAAATATAAGGGAGTCCGTGAAGGAGTTCCATGCCACTAGCGGGCAGGTAGGAGAAGCCTTTAACATGGTCAATGTGTAGCACCCCCTTACCCTAGGGTATATACCAAGACGCCCTTAGGACATTCCAATACATATCCTACAAAAATGGTGCGCTACGTTCAATCACTACTTTCAATTTACATGACATCATATAACTTTTTCTCTTTAAGAAGATCACAATATTTTAAAACCCAAAATTTATCCTCATATCATTTCGTCAAAACCAAAAGTGTACAATATGCCTTTTAACATTTCCTACATATACAAGATCATAGCCTAATACAAAAGTACTATAAAAAGGAGGAATTATACAACATCTATCTAAGCTGTTCAAAACCTAGCTGACCGACCTTTAAGCCATGACTTCACTTCTAAAATCACAAGTCTACACTACCTGTAGTGTTTCTCAGTAGCTAGGGTCGTCTCTCGGCCATGAAAAGTCAACGTTGTAATTTTGGTGAGTTTTGTGAACTCAATGAGGTAACCATCATCAATAGTTCACTCAATTCATGCATCACATCAATTCAAGTAGCAATTTATTCACATCTTTGCATATTCACAAAATATCACATTTCAATTTTAGAACAAATCATCATAATCATTCAATCACATAAGGTACATATATCAAGTATAAATGCGATATACGTGAGACTTACTTTCATTTATTATTGTCGTTGTGACCAAGTGCCTTTTTACTAGCTCATATCCCTTAGTGGATATCGAGCTGTGTCAACTTATGTCCCATATCTCTTGGTAGATATCAGGTACATTCACAACCAAGCTTGAGGCTCTAATCGCAATCTGAACTTTAAGCTCTTCTTGTTTTTCACTAGCGACTCCGGTCACAACTTCCTTTATCTTTTATGCATTCATGTACTGAAATGCCTCATATATGCTTTTTTTCAATCACTCACATATTTACATATATCACATTCAATTCACATTTTCCATCGGACTCAAGGTTTGGCGTTCAACATCATTGATGAGTAACACTTCAATATCACATTCCCATTTCACAATCATCAGACCTTCATTGTCTGGAGTCAACATAATCAATTCACATTCATTTATCATTCGAAACATAATTTAAGCAAATAGTAATTGAGAGAAACCGTCCAAGTTACTTACAAGTCACTCCCAAAGCTAATGCCTGGAAGTTCCAGCAACATCTGGAGGTTGACGTTTCTGATGCTCCTCTATATCACATAATACACACATACCATAATTTACACAATTGTAAGTGTTTGTTAATGCACATGCATGTATATGAAATATACAAATACATGCTAATGACAATCCCGGGTAATTATCCATTAGTTTCGTCACAATATCAATCCCTTATCAAAGCTCACCTAAGTATAATTTATACTTAGGTTTATTCCTCAATAATATCATTAAAATAGCAATTTACCTCTCATTGAATCACCCTAAGATTTTTCCCAAAATCTTATTTTCGGGACTACTATTTTGGATCATTTAGATGATGAAGTAGATGCAATTTGATCAAATTCTCTTCTAGAAAATTGTTCTGCCATCTCTTAAGTTTCTAATGACACAAAAATCATTCAATTTGGTTCAGAAATTTGAAAGTTATTCTCCCAATATTTTCAGACTGTTCTCATTCTGAAATAGTACACTATACTTAAATTTCATCCAGAAATTGAAAGTGTTAAAGATTAAATCAAAATTTTACTTTTTGAGATGATTTGTAGTCCTATATTTCTAGTTTACTCCAAATTAAAATTCATCTCATTTGGATGTCTATAGAAGAAGTTATGGTCAAAAGAACCAAGACAGTTCAATTTGGAAATTCTCTTAGGTGTTTAGAGCAAAAATCCACATTTCCATCTTTTATTCACAGCGATCAAGAAAAATAGCCCTTATTTCCATGATCACGTAATGACAATGAAATTATCAAATTTGCTCTTATTCCTATTTCCCATACTGATTCCCACAATACTTACTTGTTAGAACTCCAAAATCTTCAATTATCAAGAAGCCCTAATTTTTGTGCAGCCACGTACATCCTCCTGAAGGTGGTTAAGTTAGGTTTTTCTTGAGGAAAAAGGATTAGACAGTGAAGTTGGAGTAGCAAAAGGCAAATGAAAGCAAGTTATAATTCTAGTGAATTCGGGGAATCAAAGGTCCATGAAGGAAAAAACTTGGCAGAAGATAGTTTTAAAGAAAAGACTAAGTCAAAAAGTCTCTACACTAGTGTATATACTATGCTTTCGTAACATTATTCTTAAACACTGCATATAGCATCTTGAGATTCAAGCTTAAACGTTGCGTACAACCTCCTGCGATTCAAGCTAGCATCTAAGAGTCTTAAACGTTGCATGTAACACTTTGCGATTTAGCTATCGTCTAAGAATCGCTCCCCACTTAAAAGCCTTCGTCTTCGATAAATTCCATAACAAACTTAGTCTTTCAATTATAAAAGAACATGGAATGGATCTATTGAGTCAAAAAGACTTCACTTATTATATTGATTTCGAGGAATTTGTCAAGTGCGTAGATAAATAAACGTGGCATAATTCATCAATCAAGACGATGCTTAATTAAAAGATGAATAAGATGAAGCGTCTCAGATGGATCAAACAAGTAACTAAGTCTAAGATGGTCAAAGGCTAAGTTTAAGATGATCAGTCGAAGGAGACACATCTAAGCAAAGCAAGGAAATCGGAAGGATGAGACGCATCTAAACAAATTGATCCGATGAAGGAGACACATCTATGTAAGACGCAGACGAAGGACACGCGTCAACGCAAGACAGTTGAATCAGACAGACGTGTCTAAGTAAGACACAGACGATGGACACGCGTCAACGCAAGACGCAGGCCACGCGTCGAAGCAAGACGCAGTCGAAGCAGGCAGATGCATCTAAGTAAGACGCAGATGATGGACACGCATTAAAGCACTAAAAATAGACGTTGGGAGATTATAAGGATTCGTCTCTTAGACGATTTAACACACTTCAACTATACTCTAATTTGTCTCTAACTTTTCTCTCTCTAGTTCTAAAGAAATCTTTGAAGTTTATTCAATATCATTATCCTTATTTCTATTTTCCATACATCAATTTTCTTACCAAATTGGCATTTTTCCTAGTCCAATAAAATAAACACTTTTGAAAATTATCCCTAAAATTCACTAGGATTCCAATTCAACAGCTACACCCTCCAATTTAATTTTCAATACAACATTTTCACAATTTTAAACATAAAATCACATCACAAATTCAATTATACCCGAAATTATTCATGAATGCATGTGCAATTATTTTTCATGTGCATAAAAATTCATTATTCACATGTATGAATATATCATATAATGCATGAGCACGTAATGCATTTCTAATCTCTCAGTAATTACTCATATTTACTATTCTAACCTCCTCGCAGGTAATGGGATGTTACAACTCTTTCCTCCTTAAAAGAAATTCCGTCCTCGAAATTCTTACCTGATTTATCGAACAGGTGGGGATATTGCCTCCTCATATGCTCCTCTGTTTCCCAAGTGGCTTTCTCAATGAAGTGATTCCTCCGAAGGACTTTCAATAATGGGATGGCTCTATTCCTCAATTGCTTGATCCTAAACCCCACAATATTGATTGGTTCCTTATCATAGCTTAAGTTACTAGCAACCTCAATCTCTTGAGACGGTATCACATGTGTTGGATTCGCTTGATATCTCTGGAGCATACTCACATGAAACACATTATACAATTGAGACATCTCATTCGGTAAAGCTAATTTATATGAAAAAGGTCCTAACCTCTCAATGATCTCATAAAAACCAATGTACCTAGGGCTCAATTTACCATTTTTACCAAATCTCAATACTCCTTTCCTAGGTGACACTCTCAAGAGTACTTTGTCTCCTACACTGTACTCCATATCCCTTCTGTGCTGATCCACATAACTCTTCTATCTATCCTGAGCCGATTTAATTCAGCTTCGGATCAATTTCACCTTATCAACTGTATCTTGTATCAATTCTGGGCCTTTAACCATCCTCAAGCCCTCTTTATCTCAATATAATGGCGACCAAGGACGGAGCTACAATGGGGGCAAGTGGGGGCACTTGCCCCCATTGCATCTGAAAAATTTTAATTTAAAATTATTATTCTAAATTTTAATTTTATAAAAAAATTAAAATTTTGCCCTTATTTATTTAATGGATGACAAAAAATAATAAAAAGTACAAATATATTAAGATATCAAATAAAAAATAAAATCTGAGCCCATTTATTTTTATTAAGATTACTACTATTTGGGCTCATGATTTGTTTTAAATAAAAACCTACAAATAGATAAATAAAATCTACGTATTTAATTAACTTTTTTATTTAAATTTTTTACTCTTTTAACTTCTTTATCGTACTATTTTTCTGTCTTTTTGAATTCTTCTTTCTCTACCTCTACAAGAACTACCACACGCCCAAAGACATATTCCATGAAGGGATGCAGTCATGTAGACGCAAATGCAGAGTCTCTGGTCCTGGGTTAGATTTGATAGTCGGCTATAAAGATGATTGACATATGATAGTTTATAAACATTGTTTTCTGGCAGATGGTACAGGCTCAAACGAATAGGTGACGCCTCCAAAATCATGCATTGGGACAAGTAAAACAACTTTTTCTGGTGAATAGCATCCAATTATTATTTATAAAAGAGCACCTAAGAATTTCTACTTGACAAAAGGCCTGTGGCTGAACGGAGATCTACCTC
>JANVCL010000009.1:4444553-4456797 GCA_026546855.1 Erythroxylum incrassatum
ATTGCATATGTAAAGGTTTATAAATTTCCAGGTTTTGACTTCAATTCAATGCCTTAATTTCTTTCTTTTTATTTTTCATAACCTTTACTTGTTCAATATCCAGTGCCGTATTTCAATTCTCTCAACTCCCTAAATAATTCTTTAATTGATTTGTTCACACTACGAGAGTGTAGTAATAGCTATCGTAACGTGTAATATATAAGCATGAACGAGAAAAAGACATGATCCCATTTCCATGGAATGGAAATAAGGAGTTATGATGTAGACTTATTGACGATGACATGGCGGCCTATCAATGAATACCCAAAAAAAGCTCTTCTAAAGTTCGGAAATTAGACACGTAGACCTTAATAGTAATTCTGCCCCAAAGATTTTATTGGACAGGGGCACAAAGTTATAGTTGGAACTTTAAAAAATAATAATAAAATGTTTAATTTTTTTAAAAAATTTCAGCTAGATGTTAGTCTTTTTGTTAAATTTGACGTAACTTGTCATGTGTTCCAAAAATCTTAATTATTAATATACATAAGCCAAAATTACACAACAAGTGAAGATTAATAAAATGACGTTATTTAATTACATAATTAAAATGACGTCATTGTTTAAAAATGAAGTATGTGACACCCTCACCCTTCAGTTTCAGTTTATTCTTTTCATTTTCAGTTTGTTAATTTTGATTGACGTATATTAATAATAGTTGGGCTAACGTATTCTCCCGACCTAAATTAGTTTACACAGTCCCAATACCCTAACGTCGTCTCATTAATTTTTATTTATTGTGCTAATTTTGAGTGACATATATTAATCGTTAGGATTTCTAGAACACAACAAGCCATATCAATAAATTTAACGGAAAGACTAGCATCGAGCTAGAATTAAAAAAATGAAAAATTGAACAATTTATTATTACTTTTTAAAGTTAAGGCTATAATTACAAAATTGAGAAAAGTTTAATTTTTTTGTAATTAACCTATGTTCCATAAAGATTGGAGTTGGCAAGTCCACATTTCTATTATTTGACTTGGAAATCTTCTCATTAAATTGCAAAAGTGCACTTCATTACTTTTCATCTAAGAAGGAAAAAAGTTGCCTTAGCCTTGGTGTTGTGGTTTAAACGTCGAATCCCAAAGGCAAGTTTACTGTGCTAGATGGCTCGCCTACAAACATTAAAAGTTAAGGACATCTCCAATAAAACTTGCCTCGTCTGCAATTTATAAATATGATAACCTTTGCTTTAAGTGTTGTCTGTACTAATCCTATTTGAAATTCGTCTTCCATTGTTGTTCTTTAGATTACACTCCTTAAAATTGAACGTAGGTTTACAACATTTGGATGAAAAGAAAATAAGAATTCCAACATGTTTTCAAGTCTACGCACCCCATTAACCCAGTCACAATTCAGAATTCTTGCATTTCAAAATACATAGTGCAACATTAGAGGCACTAAAGATGATGAAACAAGGTTCATTTGCAATTGATTACAAAGTTTGAAGTACTCTAGAAGCATTATTCATCCATGTAATATATATCCTTCTTATTTGCGAAGGCTTAGCTTCAATACTCTCTCAACGTTCTTATGTTGTTCTATAGCAGGTCACTCACTATATCCTTCATGACATATTGACATGCTTGGATGCTTGTGAAGAAGCCTGTCATATTCCCCCTATAAAGGTATTGATTTTTCTTATTTATTCATTGACTATAATTGCTATAATATATACAAAGAGCTAGCAAAAGTGCATGAGATAAAATATGAGATAGTTACAACATACAGATAAAGAATAGTAAATTGTTACACGCAATAAGACCTGTTATAGAGTTTGTTATTCCTTGGACTTATCTATTGGAACAATAAAGGAGAAACTGACTGCGACCAAGAGATTTAGTAAGCATATCAGCTAACTGATCCTTTGAGCTAATGCAGTACACGTAAAGAACCACCAGAGATATGTCCATGAATGAAATGATAATCAAGATCCAAATGCTTAATACGTGAATGGTAAACTGGATTGGCACATAAATATGTATCATATGTATTGTCACAAAATAAGCTTGGTGACTGCTGGATAAAAACACCCAATTCACGAAGCAAATTTTGAACCTATAAAACCTCTACAGGAGCCTTTGCTAAGGCTTTATATTCAACCTCAGTAGATGATCGATAAACAGATTTTTAATGAGCAGATCACCAAGAAATGATATTAGAACTAAGAAATAACATATATGCTATAGTAGAACGACCATTACCCTAAACACCACCCCAATCAGAATAAAAAAAACAATAACAATTATAGGAGAACCACGATTGAGGAACAACCCATGATGAATTGTACTTTTTAGATATCTAGAACACTTTTGAGAGCTTGCAAATACAACTGTGTAGGAGCACGCATGAACTAAGAGAGTTTGTTTATAGCAAAACACATATCTAGAGAAGTGATGGCTAGATATTAGAGAGAGCCAACAAAGCTACGATAAGATTTGGCATCAATTTGTGGTGAGCCATCAATAAGAGTGTAAGACTCAGATGAACTCATTGGTATGGCAACCTCTTTAGGACCATCCATATTAAAACAGATAAGTAAATTAGAAATGCACTGATGTTGAGAAAGAAAAATACATGTTGGAGTGGAAATTACATTGACACCTAAAAAATGATATAAAGGACCCAAATCTTTGATTGAAAAATGGGTGGTTAGATTCTGAACAAAGTAATCCAAGAACTTGGAATTGTTACGTGTGAGTACAATATCATCCACATAAACTAAAAAATAAGCCATGATGTCATTGTGATTATAAACAAATAGAGAGGCATTTGCAAGTGATTTGCAAAAACCAGCAACAAGTAAATAATTATGGAACTTAGTATACCAAGCCTGAGGAGCCTACTTGAGGCCATATAGTACCTTTTTTAGTTTATAGATGTGATGATGATATTGTGAATGAATATAACCTGAAGGTTGCTCCTTGTAGACATCTTAAGTCAGCAATCCATAAAGAAACACATAATTAATGTCCAATTGGTGTAATGGCCAATTTTGGGACATGCAAGATAAAAGATAACTTTGATTATCGTTGGCTTAGTAACAGGACTAAATGTCTTAAAATAATCATGCACCAGTTCCTGCAAAAATCCTTTCACCGTGAGGCGAGCTTTATACTTATCAATATAACCATCTACTTATCGTTTGATATAAAGACACACTTGCAATTGATGGGAACATGATTGGGTTTTGAAACCAACTCCTAAGTACTATTATGTAAAAGTGCATTCAACTTAGCATCTATTGCTTTGTGCCATAGGGATCTTTAACAGCGTAGGTGACGGTGGATGGTTCAAGTGTAGTAAGGAGTAGGTGCTTGATGGTAAAGTTAACAAAATTTTCACTGTAGTATTTTGGATTGGGTTTCTTAACCCAAGCTGGGCGAGGTGGATGGAGATGAGAAGGTATGTCTAATGGGGAAGGAGAAAGTTGTGGGTATAATGGAGTCTGAGTAGGTGATAGAGAGGAAACAAGGAAATGAGATTCCATAGTGGAAGAAGACGATGGACTGGGGTTGTTGGTATCAAGAGGGAATTCCGCAATGGGAGAGGACAATGGACTTAGGTTGGTGGTGTCTAGAGAGTAGGGAGTGGATAGAGGTTGTAATATCTGGTCTCCTAAATTGTTGAGGGGTTGGAGGTTTAGAAAATTAAACGCATGCATATTTTATTAATCAATTGACATATTCTGGAGTGCTTGGATATGATTTTGATAAATTAGAATTAAATTAGAAATTGATGGATTTAAGTTAGTGATTTGAAGTTAATTGTAAAAAATCAAAAGTTTGAGGAGTCAATGTGTAAATTGGCTTAGTAAAATTCCTAAATGGTAAAATTAGAGACAAGTGGCACTTTATATTTATGATAAATGACACTTTAGACTTGTGACACGTGGACCTTTAGAATGGTGACATGTCTAGGTTTACAAATTGTGACATATGTAGCCTTAAAATTGGTAACATGTGTAGACTTACAAATAGTGACATATGGAGGCTTAAATCAGTGACATGTGGAGTCTAAAGTTAGTCAAACATGGACTAATACAATAGTAACATATGGACCAATGGAAGGATAACATATGGATCAATAGAATGGTGACACATAGACCAATGAAATGGCGACAAATGAATTAGTTTGACTTTCTTTGAACTTTCTAGAGAAAATAAATGTATAAGGTAACAAAAGGGAGAGTGAGGTCTGCCATGAGGTTAGAAGAGGGAGAAAAACAAAAGGCAAGAGAGAGAAGAAAAGAAAAAGGGGAAGAGATGAGGAGAAGGAAAGAAGTTACCAAGGCAAGTTAAAATTTTGGTTTCAATTTCATCTTCCTCTTTTGATCTATTTTACATATCTTTAGAGAATGAATTTGAAGAAACTCAAAGAACAAAAGTTGTAGATATGGGACTTAGCTTGACCTTTATCAAAGTTTCTTGATAAAATAATGACTAGAGCTTGAGTTATGCTTGTTTCCCTAATACTGCTCGCGACAGACCCCTGTTCAAGAACCTTGTATTATTTCCCAATTTTTAGGGCTTTAGAATCCGAATTAGTCAAGTATAAAACATGAAAAATGATTATTGATGTCTTATTAATGTTTCTGTAAAATGTCTTGGCTAGAAGATATCTTGATAATGATTTATTGTTATTTGCGCATTGGTTGCCAGCTTATTTGTTACAAGAAAACATGACAAAATTTGGACGGGGATTGTATTCTAAAAGGAGATTTTGTTCATGTAATTTTAGATATATTACGACTAATGGAAATCTAGTTTTAAGGGGCACAAGAATCATGGTATTTGGATTTTTATATAGAGAGTTATAGTTAAAAGAAGACAGCTTGTTCATAAAGGAACATTAGGAAGAAAATGATATAAACTTTGCACTTAAGGATTGCATACATATTCTCGCTATTCGTTATCAGTGAACAATGTTCATATGCATGTCTAATAGGCTATCAGAGTGATTGTCAATACCTAGATATTGTAGGGACATTGAGGCAATAGCTCGTTGGAGTGTTCTGTGAGTTAACCTAGACATTTCTCACTATGATTGATTTATTTTTTGTTAAATTTTAGTTATTGAATAGTTATTTATATGATTGTTATAATTTCAGATATTGTTGGTTCGAGGAGTTTGATATTTTAGGACTGTATATGGAAGTGTTTTCAAACTGAATGTCAAAAATTGATTATGTGATTATCCATGAAATGCTTATTTGATTCAAATTGAATGTTAATTCTGGATAATCAGACACACTGATGAAAGAAAATGATGTGTGAGATGATTCATATCATTGCATTTGCATTCATGATGAGTTAATGGGAGTTATGATCAAAATGACAACAAAATGCTTGTAATCAGGGCCTAAGGCTCGTAATGTAAAATCAGGGCTCAATGCTCGTAATTTGAAATCAGGGCTTAAAGCTTGTAATGTGATCAGGGCTGTAATGCTCGTTAAGATGGTCAGTAGAAAATTGTTTGAAACCTAGGGCATGAATTAACATATTTGATCACAAAAAAAGAAGAAATAAAGCACATGTGCATTTGCATTCACATTTTTGCATATATGATATGCTTTAATTGAATCAAAATATCGCAACACATCTGGATCTCATTGATAATGTGATATGGTGATTAAAATTTTTCTATGTGATATGATTGTTGATGTGCAATAATATGTTGCTGGAATTGTCCTCTATGATATGACTTACATGAGTACATCGATGATGGTTCACTGACTGAGTTCTTAAACTCATTAAAATTGCAATGTTGTTTTTAGGTCCAGAAGAGATCTAGCTAGTCTAGTTGGAGTATAACTTCTGCATTTGGACATGAGCTAGTGGTTGGGATCAGTTGTACTTGCAGTTGTCTCTAGTTATTTTGCGTCAAAAATAACATTGTCACATTATCTTATTGATACCAGAATTTCTCTATGTCTTTTTAATATTACACAAATTTTGATATGCCGCCAGTTGCAACTTGGTGTATGTTCTGGGTATTAAAGGTGGTGTAACAAATATATTTTTTATTGAGACAATTTAAAAAAATTGAGCTTTCCTTTATACGGTTTACACAGGTTAAATATGGAAGTATTTTTGAAAGTAAGGTTGAACTTTGGCAATTTGTTGATTCAAATGCCTCTATGTTGTATGATATTATATGTAAGGTAAAAAATCTTTTTGAATTGTTTTCCGTCCTGTATGATATTATGTGTAAGATGGAAAAATCTTTTTGAATTGTTTTCTAACATATCATTTTAGTAGAGTATAGCCTCAAATAGCCTCTGATATGCTCAAGAATATGTTCTATTATAGTGGTACGTTACAGAGGTACAATAGTAGGGGTTGTTGTGGTGGCCAAAGAATGATCAGGTTGATGATCTACTTACTTAGAACCTAGAAGGCAAGCATCTCAAACTAGGTTAGAGAACTCATAAGATTTTATTGCGAACTTGATTAGGGAAAACATCCATAACAAATTTCACACAGTAGAATAGATACAGGCAATTAGTTGTTGGATCAAGACACTTAAATATAGATTGAGTGGTAAAGTAACCAAGGAAGAGGCAAAGGATAGGTCGTGGATGGAGTTCAGATAGGGATATGGTCTAAGCCTTGGATAACAAGGACACCCAAAAGTCTTGAGGCGTGTATAATTTGGAGACATATGGAAAAGCATTTCAAAAGGGGTTTTGAAACATAAGACAGGTGTGGGTAGATGATTTATTAAATAAACTGCAGTTTGGAATGCATAGGACTAATAATGTAATGGTAGGGAGGCAAAATGAAGTAAGAAAAGACTCGTTTCGATAACATGTCTGTGACGTCTTTCAGTAGTACCATTATGCTCAGGTGTGTGTGTGGAGTAGTAGTAAAATGAGAAATGCCATACAAATTTAGGAGTAAAGTGAGTTTTTGATACTCCCCTCTATTATCAGAAAAAAAAGAAACAATATTAGAATGAAAATAATGTTGGGATCATGGTGATTCCAATTGAACCAAGCACAACAACAATAAATACAACAATAAACAAGAAAACCCAAGCAATACAACTAAATTTAACATGGAAACCTGAGATTTGGGAGAAATAAACCATAGAAACAATGCACTAGAAATTTTCAAATTTAAGCAGACGTTGATTACAAAGCACACAAATCTATCTCTATAACCTCTCGTTGGCCCTAGAAAAGATTTATAGGTATTTATATCGTAAGCAAATACATCAAGAAAAGGAAACTAATTAAAGTAGGTCGTGGGCCCGCCACTCCTCTTCTCTCAGTCTCCACACTCAACAACCTCCCATTTGGAGATTGTAATACATGAAGACACACAAAAAAAGCTTATATATCACCATCAATCACACACTCACACCTAATGCATCAAACACCTCTATATGCAATCACTGGAGGCTAACTGAGGTCTCGCACGACCTCAATCTTTAGTGAGCATATCTGTTAGGTTTTTAACAACCAACAACTTCTCGAAACACAACACACCATCTTCAACCGAACCCCGGATGAAATGGTACTGCTGCTTTATATGTTTTGTTTAGGAATGAAACATGGGATTCTTAGCCAACTGAATTGCTCTATGACTATCACTGAAGAGAACACATCGATCCTGCTATTTATCCATCTCCTCTAGGAAGTTCTCAAGCTAAACTATCTCCTTACCAGCCTCCAACATAGCCACATACTCAAACTCAATCGTAGACAAAGAGACACATTTATGTAGCCTAGACATCTAGCTTACTGCTATACTTCCAATAGTGAAGACATACCCAAAAGTACTCTTGCTTATATCAACATCCCCGCTGAGATCGACATCAACGAGCCCCTTAGACTTCTCTTCTTTTCTCTTGAAGCAAAGCACTAAATTTGAATTACCTTTCAAATACCTCATTAGCCATTTCATAACTTCCCAATGTTCTTTACCTAGATTGAAGATATACTTTCTACTCCCACTACATAAGCAATATCAAGCTTAGTACATACTATATCATACATCCAGGTCCCAATTACAGATGCATAGGGGAAGCGTGCCATGTATTTCTTCTCCTCATCAGTTGATGGGTAATGCGGTGTATCCCTAGGCTTAACATCCTACACTAAACCTATAAAGCACCTTTTGGATGTACTATTCCTGAGACAATTTCAACCAACTTGCTAACTTGTCCCTAGTAATCCTCATGCCAAGTATTTGTGTAGCCTTACCCATATCTTTTATCTCAAACTTACGCGACATTTTCTTTTTTCAAATTATTGATCACATCCATGCTTGTTATCATCTACATACAGAAGTAAGTAAACATAATCATTCTCATACCTCTGAAAGTAGCAACAATGATCACCATTAGATCTCAAAAACCTAGTTTTGTACATGAAAGTGTCAAAATTCTTATACCACTTTTAGGAGCCTGCTTGAGTCCATACAAGCTTCTTTTGAGCTTGCACACCAAGTTGTCCTTGCCTGGAACTTGAAAACCTTTTGGTTGTAGCATATAAATATCCTCCTCTAGGTCACCATATAAAAAAGTAGTTTTTTACATCCATCTGTTCCAAGAACAAATTATCAGAAGTCACTATACTCAATAAGATTCTGATAGTAGTCATTTTCACCACAGGAGAAAATATCTCATTATAATCATTGCCCTTTTTCTGTTAACTACCCTTGACCACCATTTTGGCCTTGTACCTAATGCTCCCATCAGGTTCATTTTTCATCCTGTAAACCCACTTGTTTCGTAATTCCTTCTTCCCTGCAAGTAACTTAAACAAAATCAATGTCTTATTCTTCTATAGGGATTTCATCTCCTCGTTTATGACCTTCTCCTAGGTTCACTCGCATTTGTAAGCAATA
The DNA here is from genome assembly GCA_026546855.1 of Erythroxylum incrassatum. Classification (NCBI taxonomy): domain Eukaryota; kingdom Viridiplantae; phylum Streptophyta; class Magnoliopsida; order Malpighiales; family Erythroxylaceae; genus Erythroxylum; species Erythroxylum incrassatum. The sequence continues at coordinate 4,453,451 of JANVCL010000009.1, forward strand.
GAAAATTTATAAAAGGAGAATATCGGTTAAGAGCTTTGCCTTGGTTCACCTTGGTGGATTTCCTTAACTGTGGCTCTGAGACAGTTCTCCTCATACCCTGATTAGAGCTTCCATATGGTGTGCCTATTTTTGACTCATTCCCTAATAGCCTTAAACTAGCCAAAAGTATATCATCCTCAGATTCCTCCAAATCAGAAGCCTGTGGAGTATGAACATCATTCGTTTATATAGTAGCACCTTTGTTACTAGGAACTTCTAACTCAACAGGCTCCCTGTCTTCTCCACTTTTTTAGTTACAATAGAACCACCACCAAAACTATCCTTGTATAAGACAACCTCATCAAAAGTCATATCACAATGTTTTAGAATTTTTTTATTCTTATGATCCCAAAATCAATATCTAAACTGATTCAAACCATTTCCTATGACATAACATTTCACATCCCTTGGGTCTAATTTATTTAGACTTTCATAATGAACATAAACAACACATCTAAAGGTTCTAATTTATCTAATTTGCTAAAGGTTGGTTATATTATTTAACTCTTAGATCCATAAATACATGGGTGGAATTGCATAGGGCTTTTCTTGAAAAATATTTCCCTGCTAGTACAGTTGGATATATTAGGAAAGAAATATGTGGAATTAGATAACAACATGAATGAGTTACTATATAAATATTGGGACAGATTTAAGCGAATGTTTGCTAGTTGCCCCAATAATCAAATTAGTGATCAATTATTAATCCAATATTTATATGAGAGACTTTTACTACATGCCATGAGCATGATAGATGCAGCTAGTAGCATGGCATTAGTTGATAAAACTCCTGTATAAGCTAGGTAATTAATTTCTAACATGGCTAAAAATTCACAACAATTTGGAACTAAACATGAAATTAGTCAAGTTAAAAGAGTTAATGAAATAAATGTGAATGTCATTCAGGATTAGCTAAAGGAAAATTCATAACAAATAGCTCAGTTGACCACTTTAGTGTCGAAACTTGTAGTTGGTGGTAGTACCCAAGCTTGTGCTTGTGGAATTTGCACTGATTTTACTCATACTACTGATGCATGTCCTTGTTTGCATGTTCAAGATGTGAATGTTGTGGGTAGTTATCTAGGACACACATAAAGGAACTATAACCCTTTCTCAAACACAAATGAGGGTTAGATAGACCATCTGAACTTTTAACATGGACCTAGGACAAACGCACCTAATTTTGTTAATAACCAAAACAATCAAAGGCCTTCTTTTATACCTAACCCACCTTAAAACCAACTCATTGGTCAATCCTTAAAAGATATGGTAAAACAATCAGCTAACTAGATTGTGCAAGTACACACAAAGGGGGTAGAATATCAAAAGAAGATGGATGCACATCTACAACACTTAGACAATCAAATAGGACAAATTTACATCAGTTTAAGCAATGTAGAAACCTAATTATATAGGAAATTTCGTGCTCAATCCAGCCCAAGTACTAAAGAAACACCTTGACAATGAAGGAGAACGTCAAGCCAACGACATAAACCAAAGGCGTTACTTGGGAGACAACCCAAGAAAAAAATAATATTTGAATTTCTTTCCCTTTAGCTTATTTATTTATTTTTTATATAACTTTATTTTTATAAAAAAATCAAAATATTTTTCTGTTTAATTGATTTTATTTCGCGTAGATATTCTTTTTTCTACATTTCGCTATTATATTGAGGATAATGTAAAATTTAAGTCTTAGGGTGGGGGGCGAAAGAATATAAAGACATGACCTGGTTATTTTGTGCGCAAAAATTCAAAATTGAAAAATAGGGTGAATTTTTTTAGTAATATGGATTGCTTGTGTTGTCTTCGACATTATTTTGTTTTATGCATGCATTTATTTTTTATCACTATAAAAAAAGGAACAACAAAATTTAACATTATGGTTATGGATTATCAAGTTGTATAGGTTATTTTCTTTAACATAACATGTTTTAAAACTCTTTTGTTTAATTTTAGGTTCACAATTAAGAGAATTAATATAGCGCCCCCTTACCGTAGGGTACACACCGGGACGCCCGTAGGTCATTCCGGTACATATCCTATGATAAGAGAGAACTACAGACAAACATCATTATACTCCACATGGCATCACAATAATAAAACATTAATATTAAATTGCAACTTTTTAAACCCAAACTTTTTCCATTTCATTTCATCATACTCAGTAAGTTACATGACTGTTAGTTTTCTCTGTCTATACATCACTCTGAAAACTTAACACAACTACTAGATACAATCAAGACTAAATAGCAGCCCTAACTAGGTCATCCCAAAAAGAATCCCAGCTGACCAACCTGTGAGCCATAGCCTCTATCGCCAATAAGATCTACATGGTTCGAACAGTCTCTTTGGAGCTAGGGTCTACTCCCGATCCTGAAAAATAAGTTGCAATTTTGGGTGAGTTTGCGAACTCAGTGAGGAACCATCATCTATGGTTCGCCCAATTCATGCAGCACACAAGCACATCACAGTTTAGTTCACAATAACACAGTCAGAAGTACCATATCATTATATACAAGCAAATCACAATTGTAAAAGGAACTCTTACCTTTTTCCCATTTAAAGTATTCAGTCAAATATGTATGCAATGCATATATGACACTTTCCCCTTTTTATTACAGTGTTGGGACCGAGCGCCTGAACTGTCCCATATTAGACGCATCGTAAGGGTACGAGAGCCCTCTGGGTATGCACTACTTCCCTTAGAGCTCGAGGCTCTTTTTCAGTGGTTGAGTTTGTAGCTCGGATCGGTGGCTAATCCGGTCACAACTATTATTATCTGTTCATGTATTTGTGTATGACATGCATATGACCCAATTTCACAATGTATACATATAGTACAATTATTCCACAAATCGCAATTGAACACATCACAATTAAGCAGTAATTGTACAATCAATCCATGTATCACAATTTCACACAGTAGAAACAAGTCATCTCACAGATTCACAAACAGATACATTTCTATGTCATAACTCCCAATACATTGGGCCTTCTGCCCGGAATCCATAGTCAGAAGCAACCACAAATCCCACCATTATTCCCCACATTAGACATATAATAATTGAAATAACCATCTAGGTCACTCACCTCTAACTTCCGAGCTAATGCTGGGAAGTCTCTGCAACGTCGGAGGATCGACACTCCAAATGTGCCTCTATAACAGTCAACATCAATAAAGATTACCACTTCTACAGTCAGACACATTTAATAATGCACATGTATAATGCATGCATGTTCATGACATTCCCGAAAATTTTCCAAAAATTACCATTACAAAAATTCCATCTAAAACATTAGAAATC
>JANVCL010000009.1:4458879-4481590 GCA_026546855.1 Erythroxylum incrassatum
TGTGAATCAATTAATTCAGATTCTAATAATATACATGTTTCCCATACATCTCTATGTATATGTATATTACTTACAAATGAATCTTGGTACCTTATGACCAGATATATAATGCTCATACAGATAAAACAAAACTCTTTTGTTTTATTAATAATAAATATTTTCATTACAAAACTGTAACTGAAGAAGATAAAATTACATGTAAATGCACTTGCTTTCCAGGGCACTATATTTACATAACTCCAACAATATGTTGAATGGTACTACTGCCACAAATAAGGGCATATTCAATCAAAGTGTTATAAGAAGTAAAGAGAGGAAAATCAAGCAAGCTATGGTGAAGAGCAGAAAGAGCAACCTAAGCTTTTTATGGCATATACAAAGGGTGAAATTGAAGCAAGCACCATCTGGTTTCTTGATAATGATTGTTCTAATCACATGACTGTTTATAAGCATTTGTTTGAACAAGTAGATGAAACCCATAAGTTGTCAATCAAGCTTGGTGATGACAAATTGATTCAAGTGGAAGGCAAGGGCACAATAGCAGTGCCGTAATATCCCATTTTTTAGAATATGCTTAGGGTTTAACCCTAGATTAAATATTGCATAAACATACATAACATTAGCGGTCATACACAAATTGATATTTATGCACATTACAAGTTAGCGTATGCACTCAATTGACTTATTCTAGGATATTAAAAATGTTAAGTGATTATAATGTGAATTATGTTTTGATATGTCTTGAATTTTCGTATGATTGGATTTCAATTAGAGAATTTGGAATTAAATGTTATGGATTGGAAAAATTGATAGATTAAAATGTACATTTAGATTAGGGAAAATGCCAAGTGGTAGGATACATTGATACATGAAAATTTTGAATGATTAAGCCTAAAATTGGGTGACATTTGGCATTGTTAAATTGGTGGCAAATGGACTAGTAATTAAATGACAATTGGACCAATTTTGGAGTGACATGTGGACTGATTAAAGGGTGACAAATGGCAGCATATTGAGTGGATTAGTGGCAGCATAATTGTTGAACAAATGGCTACCATGCTTTAAGACATATGTCTTTGTAAGTTATTGACACCTAGGATGTTGATGTGGCAAATTCCAATACCCAAGTTTCTGCTTCCTTTCTTACTTCCTTCACCGAAATTTGCTCCAGCTTTCTCCTCTATACTTGGCCTAAACCCTAGCCAAATTGCTGCACCAAAACTAACCTTTTACCTTACACAAAATGGTCAAGAAAATCAGCTAAAAACCTTCATCTTGCTGTCCAAAATCAACCTATTTTCATCATAATTTTGTGATGAATTTTGCTTGCATGGAGATTTGATTTAATCTGAAGTTTAAGCTGAATTAAAAACCAAACAAGTGACAATCTGAGTTTTGTGGTATGTTTATTAGTATAAGAATAACATTTGAATTGGACTGAAATGCATGTGATATTGGTGAAGAAGAATTGCTGGAATATGTTAGTTGTAATGTTTTCTCCGAACATCCTTTGTTCTTTTTGTTATAACTTCTTCTCCTAACATCCAAATAACATGATACTTGAACCAATAGACTCATAACACATTGTTCTTCATCTCCAACAAAATTTATGAACATCTGAATCCATTCAGAAAAGATTGAGTGATAATTGGATGAAAATGGTGAGTGTGCTAGAATATTGTTAACTGGAATGATTTCATTGATCATGCTTCGATATTTTGATTATATCTTGATCGGTAGATCTTCAAATGAGATGGTTCTTAATTTGAATTAAACTAAAGACATTTGGCTATAATTTTTAAGAGAAATTGAATTTGAATTCTGTCCTTAAGGATCTTGAAATTTAGCTTGAAATTGAGCCTTAGATTAGGCTATTACACTACCTATGATAGAAATCATGTCCTGTTTGTATTGAATAAACTGTATTGATTTAGGCCCAACTAGACTAAGGTGTCTTCACCAAAGTTGTAGCTAATTCTCTTAGATTTAAATTGGTATAAAGGTTGTAATTTTTGGATATTGGAATTAAGAGATATGGGTTGTACAAATTGAATGCATGATCATACCCTAGCCAAAATTTCAAATGTACATAGTTTGTAGTATTTTAAGCATAACTCATAGAATAATGAACCAAATTTTATGAACTTTAGTTTATTAGAAACTCAAGACATATAGGAACATTTTTTGAGAAGAATGTACTGCCTAATTACTTCATTTTCTATGTCATAATGGCTATACAAACGGACCTGAAACTTGTCTTGAGAAAATATGGAAAACTAATAAAGGAATTAGATGGGAACTTTTGGATAACCCATCCCACGATTGTGGTAAAGCCATACACAATTGTGAAAATAGCATGGAAGTAAAGAAAATGTTCTTTTGTGTGATTCTTGACACAATTAAGGATAAGGTTTTTAACTATGATGCATTTGGACTTGATTAAGGTTTAAAAAGAACATAATTTGATGTTGGAAAAGTTGCTTAAATGTGTGATAAGTTTTGATCGATAATTGATGTTATATCTAACATCATATTCTCATACTAAGGGTTAGAATCCTAAAATTGGGTATATGTGAGATCAATAAGAGGTTAAGAAAAATGCATTTTTATGCTCATGCATATTATCAGCATACACATATGTGAATTTGAACTTTTACACACATTAAAATGATTATACATGCATTCATTGACATTTCGGGTATAATTGAATTGTAATGTGATATTATTGAGAATTGGGGTTTAGCTGTGTTGAAAATTTAGTTGAGGTGTATATTTATTGATTTATAATTTTTGGTAAAATTTAGGAAATTTTAAGGGTATATTGGACTAGGAAAAATTCCAAGTGGCAGAATAATTAACGAATAGTAGTAGAAATAAATGTCAGATGGTGGTAGAAATTTTAATATGTGACGTTGGGGTTTATTGACAAGTTCCAATTAAAATTGGGAGAAATTTGGGTTGAAAATGGGAGACAAATGGACTGGTAGATTACAAGACCACAGGAGGACTGTGATAAAGTAACAAGTGTCATTTGCCACACCACTTGTTTTAAATCACATTATTCATTAAGTGAAAAACCCACCTTTGGTCTCTCACTTGCTATTGTCTTTTATTCTTGTTAGCTTCATTCCTTCATCTTCTTCATTTACTTTCTTCTTCACTCACGACATCCCACCCTTACCCTGTTATGTTGCTGTTTGTTCAACTTTTTCACCTTGCTTCTTCAAGATCCATCGTCTCCTTCTTCTTATTGCTAAAACGCCCAACATATTCCACCTTAAACAAGTGAATATCATGTATGTTGGAGGAGCTAAGGTTTTTTGGTGATATGAAGAAAAATGAAGCTAAACAAGCAAGTATAAGCATCAACTTTCTTGATTCGATGAAGGAACCATATTTAATGATAGTTAGAGGTCAAATGGACATAAATTGGTGATGTCGGTATGCTGAAATGTGGGTAAAGAAATGAATACATTGATGTCTTGCTTTTAACGTGTATGATGATGAATGATTCATAGATTGATGTAGAGATGATTTAGAGTTAGAGATGAATATTGTTGAAGTGTGTTGGACATGTACAGATGCAGTGTTTCCACTAAACATGCATCTGTATTTTAGCCATATCTTAACCTGTAGATTTCTAAATGGGATGTTTTTAAGTTCAAATTAAACTAGAGACAAATTTCTATATTTTTCGTGAAGAAATTGAAATTGAATTCTGTCTCTAAGGGTTTCAAAATTTAGCTTGAAGTTGAGTTTGTGGATTCTGTCATGGTTTGGAACAGTATATAGCCTTTTTAGCATAACTTCCAGAATATTGAACAAAATTGCATGAAATTGGTTTCATTTGAAAGTTAAGCCATACAAGAACAATTGTATAGAAGAATATTTAGCCTAAATCCTTCATTTTCATTGTCAAAATGACCATGAAAATGGACCCAAAGGTCTGCTTTGAAAAGAAAAGATAAAGAGAGGTAAACTATATTGATCTAGGAAGATTTTGATAAAATGGTCTTCATGAAAGTTGCAAATCATTCTTTTAGCTTTCCATTGATATAAAGTTTGCAATTTTTGAAGTTCTGGATCAAACGTTATGAAGGTTTGAAGTTAAGATTCAATGACGAAGAAAAAGAGAATGCTCCATCGCGTAAAGGGACACAACGGTGACTTTTGTGTAAAGTAAAAATGCACCATCGTGCATAAGCACGATGGTGACTTTGGTGATGAAGAGGAATTTGCACCGTCGTGCTTAAGCACAATCGTGCATTTTGAGATTTTCCATTTTATTGAACAACCTTCGTTCTTTTGACCATAACTTCTTTTTTAGACCTCCAAATGACTTGATTCTTGAACCAATAGATTCCTGCTTCTCTACAAAAATTGGTATCATTCTATATCCAATTGAAAAAGATGGATCAAATCAAAGTGTGAAATCTGTTGGAACCTTGAAATAGGATTTTCTTACTGAACACCCTTCAGTATTTTGATTGTATCTGGATCTATAGGATTTCAAATGAGATCATTTTTTATTTGACATAAAATAGAGATATAGAGCTACAAAGCATATGAAGAAGTAGAATTTGGATTCAGTCTCTAAGATATTGAATTTCGGGATGGAAGTTTTGCATATTACACTATTTTTGGACATGAACAACTCGATAATGTTTGAGGCATATCTTTCAAATTACTGAACCGAATTGAGTGATTTTTATAGCAATGGAGACATAAGACATAGAATAACACTTTTCCAGAACAGAGTGTGACTAAATTACCTCATTTTAACTTTCTATTTGAATGTGAACAGTAGACCCAAAGGTCTGAAATTTTGGAGAATTTATAAGAAGAAATGAGAGTTTTGATAATGTGTGATCACGTAATAATGGAATAACATTAATGAGTGAATTATTGGTATTAAAGTACCAAATACATGCGTTTAATGGAGATGAAGTGGTCCATATGATTAAAGTTATGATTCAAAATAGAAGTAAAGTGTATCTAATGGAAATGAACGAGAAATGAGTTATTATGAAAACAATTGATGCAGAAAAATGATAATATGATAAAGTGTGTAATTTGATAATATGCTCGGAATTTTCATGAACATACATCGTACATATTCCATATACACACATGTGCATAAATGAATGCTTAGAATTGTGCAAAATTATTAATGTGTGTTTTGCATAAATAGGTTGTGCAGGTTAAAAGTCTGCATTCAGGCGTCTCCAGAATTTGGAAGCAAATGTTAATCTAGAGCGTACTGTGAGTAGATCGAGATGGTCTCATTTCATAGTTTGTTTTGTTTTCAATTTTTGTATTGATTGACTATAGACTAAATATATGAATGTGATTGATTGTGCTGGTTTCCGAACAGAAGGTCCAATGATTGTGGTGCTTGATTGAGATATTGAAATGCAGCTTGTATGTGAATAAGATGAACTAATTGTACATAATTTGATTGTTAAATGTGTTCTGAAGGTGCATTTGCATGTAAGTGAAAATGTGATTCTCAAATTTAATGTTGAATGTCGGACTAAGGTCCGATGATATGGGAATGTGATTGAATGGAAACATGCAAATGTAAATGATGCATTCCATTTCATGAATGCATGAAATATAATGGCAATTGTGATCGGAGTAGCCACCGATCAAAGCTTAAAGCTTAAAGTGTGAAATGAGCCTCGAGCTAAGAAAGTGATTAAGAGCCTAAGGCTCACTATATAAAATGAGCCTTATCCCCATCGGATATGAGACAGTTAATAATGAGTTTGGTATCCAATAGATACGGGACAGTTTAGGCACTCGGTCACAACAAAGTAATAAATGAAAAATGAGTCTCATGTGCACTACATATGTATAATATGAATGATTAAAATGTATTGAACATGAAATGTGAAATGTTGTGAATGTAAATTATGTGTTGTGTGACTGGGTGAGGCATCGATGATGGTCATTCACTGAGTTTGTAAAACTTACCCAAAATTTGTAAATATTTTTTCAGGATTAAAAGAATACCCTGTTAGGCAACGGGAGTATACCTACTGCATATAAGTGAAAAATAGAGATCGGGATCAGTTCACGTCTGCATTGTATTTCTTGATTTTTGTATTGAATTTTATTTCCCACAAATTTTGTATTAAAGAGTGTATTATGAAATCATTGTACAATGTGTATGCGAATGTAATCATGTTGTATTAACATTATGATTGTGAGTGTTTTGTTTCTAGAATGGGTCCTAGTGATCAACGAAATTCTGATGAATTGAAAAATGTCTATGAAATAAAGTGGACCCGAATTGATTACGGATTTCCACTTACTGTGTTGTGGTTTCAAAAAAAAATCACTCATGATATTGGATACGTGTCTTGCGGGAGTAGAGTGCTACATTATACCTTAAAGAAAAAAATAGTTTGATATCAATGTATCTAAGTTTGGAATGAAGGAGTGTTAAAGGAATGAAGATATTCTTATAAATGTAAATGTATTCCAAAAGGTATGAATAATGCATTAAGAAGGAATGAAAGAGAATTGAGAATTTTGTGAATTCTTATGATGCTAGAAAAGGGTTATGGAAGTTATGAATAATGCATCCGAGGAGCTTGATATTCAGGAATGTATTGGAAGTGTTCTATTTGCTTCTAAATTCTGAATGATATTTGTATTTTCAACGAAAGTTGAATGTCAAACTTAGGTCCGATGACTATGAGATTTTGACTGTGTATCATATATGACTGTTACACATGGTACAATGTGTATTTGTTGCATTTCATAAAGTACATGCTCAGATAAAGGCGTTGTAATCAGAGTAGCCAGTTTGATAGAGCTTTAAGCTCAGTATTCTATACGTAGAGCTTTGCTCCGTGATTTTTGTTCTGACTGAGCCCCCTAGGCCAGTATCTGTATCTATATGTGAAAGGCACTCGATCACAACAATAATAATGAATCTGGAGTCTCATATGCATCTAAATTTGTATAAATATCTGTATGTTCTGAATTCACGATGATTACATGATATGCTATGCTAATGTGAGAATTTGCATGTTCTGAATGAATATATGTGATATGTATGGTATTGTGCATTTGACCTAAGTGAAATCATCAATGATTATTCACTTATTGAGTTCGCAAAACTCATAAAAAATTGCAAAGTGGGTTTTTAGGTACGAGACAGGAGACCTAACTTCTTAAACTAGACTAGAGGAACATTTTGGACTGAGTTATGGCTCAGAGGTCTGTCAGCTAATGTCATAAATGTTGTAACTTGTATTTCTTTTTGTAGATTCTTATCTAGAACTTGTATAAGGATTGTAAAATACAATGTAAGCTTTTGTTAATGAATGCAAGGAATGATTTTCAATTTGATGACTTTTAGTTATGTTAGATGATGTCATGTGTAAGTTGGATATATATTTGCTCAAACATACCATTATCATAGGATATGTACTTGAATATCTTTTGGTTGTTCGGGTATGTACTTTATGATAGTAGGATGTTATAAGTGCACACCAACCAAAATGGAACGAAATATTTGCATAATGTTTATTTCATTCCTTAGTTGTCACAAAACCTTCTCAGTATTGGACAATTGATGGAGAGTGCGTATTCAATCCTTTTTTAAGGAAATTATTGTGTAATCATGGATAAAACCATGAATCAAACATTAGTAGAAGTAAGAATGGCAACCAACAAATTGTTTCCACTAGCAATCTTAGGTGTAAGAGAGAGAGCAATGGTTGTAAAAGAACTAAATCAATCTGAGTTATGGCATCTTAGATACGGGCATTTGAATATCAATAGGTTGAGATTGTTGAATAAAAAACAAACGGTTTATGGGCTGCATGAGATTGATCAAATAGGTATATGTGAAGGGTGTATATATGGAAAACAAGCCAAATCACCCTTTCCCAAAATTCAAGCAAAGAGACAACACAAATCCTTGAAATAGTGCATGCTGCCTTATATGGACCAATGGGTTGCAGTAGGTATTTTCTCCATCTCACAGATGATTTTAGTAGAATGAGTTGGGTTTACTTCTTGCAAAATAAGAGAGAAGCATTTGAGAAGTTTAAGAAGTTCAAGGCCTTTGTAGAAAAACAAACTGAAAAGAGTTTAAAGGTGTTAAGGTCAGATAAAGGAGGAGAGTTCCAATCTACATAATTTACAAAATTTTGTGAACATGAGGGCATACACCATAAATTAACCACACCTTATACGCTTGCACAGAATGGGATTGCAGAGAGAAAAAATAGAACAGTGGTAGAATTGGCTAGAAGCATGCTAAAATCAAAAGGTTTGCTGAACTTGTTCTGGGTTGAAGTAGTAGCAACTGTTGTTTATCTGTTGAATTTATCACCCACCAAAGCAGCGATGAACAAAACCCCTTTTGACTTTTGAGGCTTGGTTTGGAGAAAACCTAGAGTTGGGACTGCTAAGAGTGTTCGGCTACACTGCATACACCTTAATCAACTATCAAAGCAGAAGAAAACTAGATGAAAAATAAAAAAATGCATCTTCATTGGTACTGCACACAGTTTAAGGGTTACAGACTTTACAACCCAATGAGTGACAAAATTATTGTAGTGGGTAGTTTTTAGAATTAGTGGTCATTTACTTTCAAAGTGGATGATAATTCAGGTGAGTAGTATTTCTTTAAATACAGAAGTTTGTGCGAAACTTTTCTCTTTGTCTCTACAAAGACTTCTACAGCAGTGCGGGTTAGTTGTTCCATCTGCTGTTTAGTTCTCAACAATCCAACATAGTTTACTTTAAAACTGTGTCATGATGGGAAGACACAAGACAGTCAGAATGATTTGATTCCTTAGGAAGAGCACCTCAGGAAGGGAATTTTTCAGATTCTAATGGAGGTTCATGACATATGGAAGAAGTAGGTTAAAGAGTGAGTCCGAAGTAAGCAACCAAAAATGGAAATAAACGCCGGAGATGTGGTAAAGAGAGGAGATGAGTTCCTCAGACTAACCAGTAGCGAAGGAAAGCCTAGGAACTAAAGGGGATGAACCTTGGAGCTCACAGACATTACAATAATGCCAGTGAACGGAAGAGACAACCAAGATTAAAAACTGGAGACACAAGGAGAAAGAAAACAAAAGGTAGATATTCAGTATTCATAGTTCAAAACATTTACCATTCTCCACGGTGAAAGACAGGATAAAAGAAACACTAGCTAGACATATGATTCGTTGAAAGAGTGGGTGTTCCGGGGGCCAGTACGAAAGAGCTTGGGTGACGAGGGCCGACAGGAACTTAGATCTGATTCGGTCAACTTATCGTTACCTAACGAGAACAATTGTTGACCTGACTGTTTATTACGGTCGTGGCGGTGGGTGTATTGGGCAAGTCTAGATTTTTTTTTCTTATATTAGGGTATTTTATTATATTTAATAAATTTTAATTATTTATTTATATAAATTTTGTATGAGTCTGTTAAATAAATAACTGAAATTTTATAAAATAAAATAAAATAATATTAATAACTAAAATTTTATAATATAAAATAAATTAAATTAAATTAATATTAGACAAAATTTGAACTAACTCCAACAAAGCAATGACTACGGTAAAGGCAAATCAAGGCTTGCAGAGTGCCGCTCAATCACAACTCTCGGTTCGTATGTGAAAGATCAATCGGTTTTGGGTTTTCAGGTAAGCAGTACCTTATGCTATTATTATCCCTGTGCCATGTCTGACACTATGATGTTGAAAGCCTTTTTTCTGGATCCACCGGATTTCTTGTAGTACACGCTATGTTGAAATGTCAACATTACCCTCCTTTTATTAATTAACTTCTTCTTTTAAAGAGGTATTTATAAAAAGTTTTAATTACGAAAAAATATTTTTTAATTTATTTATATTTAGATTAAGAAAATTCTCGTCCTAAATTTTAAACTGCTGAATACAATATTTTAAAACTTAAATCGGCCATCAAATTGAAGGTTTTATTGATCATCGATTTAATCGATTCAATCACCGGTCGAGTCGGTATGACATCATAATTATGCAATAATTATATTTAATTATATATAATATTAATAATATTAAAAATACAAAATATAACAAAAAATAAAAAATAAAAATATATTAAACTAGTGATCCAATTGGTGGAACCATACCGATTCGACCGATTAATTGACCAGTTCTCACTAATTTAATTGAAAACTAATTTTTAGGGATGAATCGGATCGAATAGCCGATTGGTCATCGATAAAATCGATCAGACCGGTTTGATCTGATTTTAAAAAAAAGGTTGCATGTATAAGGATTAAGTCAGAAAAAAAATCTCCTATCAATTTATAGGATCAAATTAGCATCTTAAAGTTAGAAAGAGATAGCAAATGTAGATAAAGGCTCCATAGATAGTACGTATGGTCAACTTGGGCTGTGTCTGGTGTGAATAAAGCAGAAGGGAGAGGCAGCGGTTAAAAATCTAAGTTTGTGGAATTGGAATATTGCGACTTTGGGAGAGTACCCGATTCCAATCTCAGGCTGCCACCTCCGTCGTGTGGGGGCCTTGGCTGGCTTTCACTTCATTTCCAAAACCCTGTGGGGCACGTCAAAGGTCAAAGCTTAGTTTAAGTTCGATTACTTTAGCTTAATCAGACTTGATCAACTCGGCGGAGTGAAAAGGCGCCACCATTTGATTGGATTTGGATGTGAGGTGCGACCCCCTAGTTTTGACAGATCCAACCACGGCGATTTGTCACGTATACGGACCACTCGATTTAAGTCAGAAATACCCCTAATTAAGCATGGGTCCCGCTCTCGTCCAACGGCCAGACGCACAAACTTTCAAGGCAAATCTGTTAATTATAGTAACATGTACAAATAGTTTAGGGTCAAAACTCAAAACGTGTGTCCGTACGACATTAATTAAATATGGAAATGGATTTTCATTATTTCAATTACTTTATTTTCCTACTTGTATTTACTCTTTAGTATCAAAAAAATATAAATTAATATTTTAGGACAACGGTGAATTAATAAGGAGTTCTTTTAATAAGTATTTTGAAATTTAGACCGGTCATCAAATCGGAGGTTTTATTGATTACCGATTTAATCTATTTGACCGATCGAATCAGTGTGATGTCATAATTATGTAATAACTATATTTATTTATATATAATATTAATAATATTAAAAAAATACAAAAATATACTAAAAAATAAAAATAAAAATAATTAAACCAATTGTCGGACCGGTTCGATCGGTCAATTGACCAATTTTGGCTGGTTCTTACTGGTTTAATTAAGAATTAATTTTTAGAGATAAACCGAACCGAATAGTCGACCGATTATCGATCGAACCAGTCAGATCAATCGGTTCAATCCGATTTTCAAAACAGAGCTTTTAACTTAAATAAAGTTGCAGGTTTAAACTCATTTTTATGTATACAATTATTTAAAATTTAGAATCTCATTTATAAAAAATTTATTTAATCGGAGCGAGAATTAGTTTAAGTATAAATAATTTAAAGGTAATTGTTGGGTGAGATACTTAGCGGGGAAAAAATAAAATAAAATAACAAAAGAGAAAAAGGTATTCACTCCTCAGATTCTTCATTACGTCTCTTTCTCCTCACTCTCTCTCTTTCTATCTCTGTCTGTCTTATTGTTCCTCTCCGCATTCCTTTAGCAATCAGCTGCTTTTCCTCCGTTATTGCCAATCAATTACACCAACACTCTCGTACTGTCCTCTTCTTCACCTTTTCCGATACTAGACCTTTTCTTCCTGGGCTATTTGCAGAAAAGAAAAACAAGTTAGAATTTGTGATGCCGGAAAACAGCAGTAAGAGGCAAGCTAACAGCAATGTGGTTTCTTCAGACATTCAAGGTATGTTTGGTATTCCCCGTCTTCATCTTCTTACAAAAGCAAAAACACAACTATGAAAGCAGTCGGGATCTTTTGTGGTGTTGTTAATGTCCTTTTGTTTTTCCAGTTTTACTTCAATTTTTTTTAGATGTTTTGATTGTTAGATTTCTATGTTTCTAGGTTCTTTCTGATGCTTCATTTCTACTTTCAATCCTTCCTGTTCTTGATCCTATATATTTATAGCTTTTGTTGTACTAGGAACCATTTTTCTCGCTTTTGCTTGTTATTTCTCTGATGATTGATGTTGTTGATACTAAATTATGAGAGCTATGATCATTTATGCGATGCCAATCCAATCATTTGTAGGTGACCACTACTACTTTTTCTGTGTTGGTTGTTGAACCTAGGATTCATGTTGGGTGCTTTGCCTCTTTTTGCTGACGTGTTAGACGTGGATTTCTGTTGCGAGGCCTTTCTCGTCTTAAGAATGAAAATTTGACGTGTTCATGTTTAGATTGTAGGTTTTGATCAGATTAAGTGTTGCGATCTACATGTTCCTTTATTAGGGACTGTGTAAGAAATTCATTCGATGCTTGTTGTCAAATGATTTTTCGGATTTCAATGGTTTGATCAATGAAGTAAAAGCACAAGTTGCTCCGGAGATGGAGAGGCCTTTGAGTTATTCTTATGGGTTTTTGCAGAAGCACTTAGCCTATGGAAAATACATGATAGTCCGGATCAAGGTGGTATGGCTCAATCAAGTCCATACCCTGATCGTCCAGGTGAACGAGATTGTGTGTACTATCTAAGGACAGGGTTGTGTGGTTATGGAAACAATTGTCGCTATAATCATCCTCCTAATTTTGCACAGGTGCTAAAGGTTTCTTGAACTTGTATTCTCCTACTTATATAAATAGATGTTATCATCATCTTGAATTTATCTGTTTGAGTTGATGTGTTTGTGTGAACCCCGTGGTTTATGTGGTGCCTTAAGTTCTTTCCAGCTCAGTTTTAAAAGCTCTTTTTCCATGGTCAGGGGACACAATTCACTGAAGAACTTCCTGAGAGAGATGGTCAACCTGACTGTGAGGTAAGTTCTAGTTCAATATCTTTTTTATAGAGAAAGTTTACAATAGAACTAGGGATCCACTGAGTCAGTGGCCTAGCGGTTGGGTACTTGCTTTGCAGACCTCCTTCTTCCTCCTGACTCTACGGAGAATTTATAAACTGGAAACTTCTGTCTTTTGAGGATGATCAACTTATTGATGATGGCTAATGTGCAATGTCATCATACCTTCAAATTTTGTGTACAGCTTGAAGATTTTATTTATTTCTGCTGTGCCATAAAAAAAACAGTTCCATGATAGTGTAATGTCTATGAAGAAAAGCTCTGGTGACTAGGAACTATCCACAGCACAAGTATTCTTTTACAGCAATATTAAGCCAATACTGCTTTGTAGTGAAACTACAATTGATATTAGCCAATACTGCTTTCATTTTGAACACTGCATGTATGATGGTTTCTGAAATTACTTGCTTTCTCAAAAAATAAGTATCATTACTCCAGGTTAGCTTATGAACATGCATTTTCAGAGTTCCACTTCGGAAGCTTTCTCCCACCCCACAACTCATAAAACATAAAACCTGGAAAAGTGAGCCGTATTTTCTTGGTTGCTTCCTATGGATGGACAATCAGGGGTTGCTCTTCATTGTTGAAAACGGGCCCCGGTTTCTTTTCCTGTAATGGATGAACCATGCTACAAAAGACATGCTTAAGAACGTGAATATAGAAATGAGTAATTTTTAGACAAAATCACTGGTTATTATTGAAGTTTTTCCTCTCCGTAGCTACCATAAATCTGTTGTTTTTGGAGTCAAAACTATGGTCTCCTGATTCTCTTGTCTAGAATAAACCATAATAACTTATGCTTGGGACAGTTTCTGAGTGCATCTGATCTTGGTCTAACCAACCAACAAAAATTTATGCTTGGGACAGTTTCTGAGTGCATCTGATCTTGGTCTAACCAATTATGCTCCCCTAACAACCATATAAGTAACTCATTCTTGGAAAAAAGATACAGTCATCATACTTGACCTTCCAAGTGAATGCTAGTTTCCATATCAGAAAAAATCATATTTTCTATGAAGAGTCGTTAATTTTTCATTAAGTTATTTGATGGATGGTGATGGGTTCTGAATATAGGTTTTGTTTGTATGGAAGGAAGAGAAACAGGTCTAAAGAAGATGCAAGGAGCATTGTTAATAATAACCTGCTTAACTATTTGAAGTAGTTAAATGGCTGCGAGGGAACTTGGATAAGCTCTGAAATTGCTAGAGGTTGATCAATTACTATGTAAAATGTTTCCTTGTATTGCATATGACAATTTTGATTCAATTTTCTATTGTACATCCACAACATATTTATCATTTATTCAATTTTTTTTTCTAACTTCTGGAAGATTAAGTAGAGAGGTCCAGATCTGTCTAAATCTTCGGGATAGTGTTGACATTTCTGAAATGAGAAGATTGATGAGAAGCTCAAAGATCTTTATGGTTCTTATTTGCATGACAATACCCTCAATTCAACATACTTGTTTAACTTTCACTTGGTAGAAGAAATGTCCGACTTCTAACCATGATTTACTGCTTCTGCTGTGAAATCGACATTGTAGTATTACTTAAAGACAGGGACGTGTAAATATGGATCCACCTGTAAATTTCATCACCCAAAGAACAGGAATGGTGCGGGGCCAGTTTCATTCAATATTCTTGGTCTACCCATGCGCCAGGTCTTCTCTTCTTCCCTTATCTGGTCAATTACTTTAGGATCATGTTAACATATTCTAACGTGGGTATTGGGTATATCTTATGACAGGATGAAAAATCATGTCCTTATTACATGCGAACAGGCTCATGTAAATTTGGCATTGCATGCAAGTTCCATCATCCACAGCCTTCATCAGTTGGCAGTAGCTTGCCTGCTGGTGTATCCACTACCTTGGGCTCGAGAGTGCCATCAATTACTCCTCCTTCAGGTCTGTCCTTTGTAGGCATTCCAACGTGGTCACTGCCAAGGGCACCTTATGTCTCTAGCCCTCATTTGCAGATTCCACAGGCTTTCATGCCTGTTGTAGTTTCTCCTTCTCAAGGTGTTCTTCCTGGTCAAGGATGGAACACTTATGTGGTAAGTATGTGGTGGTTGAATCTTAATTTTGCTATAAGTATCTAGTTTTTCAATCATTATCATGGGCCTAGTTGCCAAATATTAAATATTGATGCATCCTTCTTCCGTTTTGCTTGCTGCAAAGGTGATTTCGGGGAGAGCTCCTGGTGTAGAGAGAGAGAGAGAGAGGGTAGAAAATAGAGAAAAGAGCCTTTATGACTGGTACAGCTGGTACATGTCTTTACTGGCATGAACAAGCTGTTTACTATCTGTAGTTAGCTTGCTATTGTTTATGTGTCTTTGAGAATAACGCATTTAGAATTATTAAAATTCCTTTGCTTAAAAAACTGATAGTGAGTTTGGAAAAAATAAAGAAAAGAAAACAAAGGTAAAATGATAAATTATGCCGCACAAGAGATAACATATAATAGACAAACTTGGGAACATGCAGTCGATTGTTTCAGTTAACCAATTAAACTAACATATTACTAATTAGTTTATCTTGATGGCTTTTGTCTTTTTCAATTTCTATAAAATTGGAAATATTTTTATATATTAATTTTATTTTTAATCTCATCTATAGTAATGTAGTCAACAATGCAAATGATAAACCATTAACAAATTAAGTTTGCAATTATGATAAGCTTGTTTTGGATTTTGAGAAAACTATCACTTATTGACAAATTTTAATTACCTCATTAACAAATTTCCACTGGTTGGTTTCCATTTGACAGTTAGGATGGTTCAATGCATTCTTGGAACATGTGTAATTGTTTTGGTATCTGGCATTTTCCATGGTTCAACAATCATATTTTTTTATTGAAGTGGCAATGGCCACTGCATGCACCATCTTATCTTCCAGTTTCTAAAAGGTGTGACTGTATTGATCATTGTTATTCCTCTTCCACATGTTGTATCGACTGTAGTATTGAGATAAGTGAGTAGCTCTTTCTATTGTTTTCTTTTTCATACTTTGTTTTGAGTTGTGGAATTTTGGGCCGAGGAACAGGGCATCATAATCATTTATTAAGATAGCTTTGACGATCACTGTTGATAATGTTGTAGTGTTGCTTGCATATTTTACATTTGATCATGATGGCTGCATGTGTTCAAAGCATATGCTGTTATCATAATCTCTGTTTCAGGGATAAATGGATTACGTTTCTTTTGATACTCTCATAATTAATTTTATTCCTTCACCAAGTTTTATTGATATCAGTATGTTCTACATTTAATTTGTTTTCAATAATCTGAATGAAGATTTATGATATGAAAATGATTCAGTGAATTTTAAAACAACATGCTTCTTCCATTGATCCTACGTCTATCTGGCATTGAATGGCTAAGATGCCATAAGTTTGGTGGTTGATGTTTTATTCCAGCTATTTATGTTATCATATGCAAAATCTTGTGGATGTTACTTTTTAGCATTCATTATTCGGATAACCAAAATTTCAGTTCTACTTTTAGTACTTACCTCCTTCAGTTATCATGGTTTAATTATTTCCATTTCTTTCATATTGTAGTTATAGAATAAACAATCAATTTTAGTCCGTTGTTCTTGTTATTTATTTTTGTGTTCCAATCTTCTTATGAAATGTTTCTTCTGTTAAAAGTTGGCTGCCAAAACTCTAATAGTGAGGTTAGGTGATTGGAAAATATAAATAAATATTTTTGACATTTCAAATTAAGAGGACTTCTTATCCCAATAAATTTAGAAATGAAATAGGACAACAAGATTAGTGGACTTCGAAATTTGTTATTCCTTCCAATTGTGTATGAATTTATCAATTGTTTGCTTGCTGTACCTTGACCTAATGGAACTAGAAAGATGAGCATAATGCTCAGTAGCAAGCATGAAAGGATTTGAACTCCGTGTTGTTGCCTAGAAAAAAAAAATTTTCCTTCGGGGTGCAGCAGTGGCAGGTTTTGCATCTTGATGAAATTATAAGTGATGTTTGCTGATAGGATGCACACGAACGGACAATATTAATTCACACCATCAGGTTCTTTCGTGATTGTTAATGCAATAAATGATGGAATTGCACCACAATGTGGGGATGTTAATGAGGGCAAAATTTCATTTGCTATGGAGTGGTATCAACTAATAGGAGTTTCACCTAGACCTAGCGGGATTAGAAAGATGATAACTCAATAGCAAGCATGAAAGGACTTGAAGCTGTGCACATATTGTCTAGAAAAGAAATAGAAAACTTTTCCTTACGAGGTGCAACAATGGCAGGTTTTGGGTCTCGATGAAATTCCAAGTGATGTTTGCTGATAGGACACATGCGAAAGGACAATATTAATTCACTCCAACAGGTCCTTTTGTGATTATTAATGCAGTAAATGATGGAACTACACCCACAATGTATAGCTGCTGCTTAGACTAAATGTTTTGTTGGAACTTGTTTAATTTTTTTGCTTGTAATTTCTTGGATATTTCAACTTCAAACTTCCGGACAAATCTTTTTTTTTTTAAGTTTTTTCTTGGATTGAGGCATTTTCTTAATGTTCTCTTGTCTCCATTTTGTTTTTCAGCAGGGAAACTTTAGCACTATGTCTTCTCCCAATATCCCGAGGTCCAATCTTGTTTACAACTCAAGAAATCAAGTTGAATCGGGTGGACAAGTGCACTTTTCAATGATAACCGTTCCTAATCTACCTGAGAGACCTGATCAACCAGAATGCAGGCATTTCATGAGTACTGGTACTTGCAAATTTGGATCTGACTGCAGGTACCATCACCCAAAAGAGAGGAAAGAGAGGGTTGAACAAGTAGCAGATAGCATTGGTCCTCTTGGGCTCCCTTCAAGACCTGTAAGTCAATTTCTTTTCTCATGATTGGTAACACATTGGTTAGCGGTTGAACTTTCTGAAATTTATTAGTGAAGATGACAGGATGAAACCAAAGATTGATGTTCTCAAAGTCTTGTCATATGTTGGGATGGCAATGGGCTGGCCCTTCAGCCAAGTTTTTTAAATAATTTTTTAAAATTAAAAACATAGAATAATTTATTTTTTTAATTAGATTAGGGTTTGGGTTGTCCAAACCCAAGTTTATCCGAGGCCTAATTTTTCTAAGTAAAACGATGTTTTGCTTAGAATAATTGGACCTTGAGTTTATCTGAGCTTGGGCCTAGCTCATGGATTGGTAACAACTAAATTTAGGCCCGTGGGTCATAAATTGTCATTTTTAGTCATTCGTGTATCTAATGGCAGGGGCAAGCTGTATGTTCAAACTACAATATGTATGGAATTTGCAAGTTTGGTCCGAGTTGCAGATATGATCATCCATTCCCTGGATATCCTTATGGCTATAGTCTCAGCCTGAACCTGCCAACTTTGTCTATGTTTGATTCGTCTGTCCTAACTTATCCAAGAACATCGCCTGGCATTGCTTCATCTGACACACTTCCCTCGTCAAGATGGTCTGATAATTGGGTTCAAAATTCTGAAGCTGCAACTAATAAAAACGAAGTACAAGGCATGAATACAAAGGCCTCGGATGATCCCTCTGAACCAGCTGTTTCTCCACCACTTCACTTATCTCAGTCCTCTTCAGAACCTTCACACTATTAAATCTGAATTCAATGTTTTTGTAACTTTTCCATTTTGATGATCAATACTTCGAGAGGAGATTCTTGTAACATTACCTCAAGCTCCTCTCTCTTCACCTGTAATTATGCGGCGTGTGATAGGTTCTGAAATGAATTGTAACGAGGAAAAGCCTGGGGATCATGGAAGGGCATTTTTGTTGCGAATAAAATGCAGGTGAGAGATGTGATCTTTGCTTTCTTCGATAGTTCCTGCGTTACTTGGATGGTTTTTGATATTGTTATTACATCGTGTGAAATCTACGTAGAGCCACTGAATTGAAAAGGTGTGATTGTAGAAATGTTGAACATAGGCAATGACATTTGATCGCAATGGATAAACAAAAGAGATAGAATATGATTTTTCATTTTTATTCATTAACACACAAAATGATGGATAAACGAAAGAGATAGGATATGATTTTTTATTTTTATTCATTAACGCACAAAATGATATCATTTTATGTAATTTAAGAAGTTTGAGTTTCAAATTAGACTGGGATAGAATACGATTTTTCATTTTTATTCATTAACACACAAAATAATGTCATTTAGTGTAACTTGAGAAGTTCGAGTTTTAAATTAGATTGAACCGTATCGATTCAACTCAAGCTAAAGCCTAGATTAAGCTCAAAATTTTTTTAAAACTTTTAACTCAATCTAAAATTTGATCAAATTAGAATACTTCAATTGATTTAGCTAAGATTGGACTTTTTTCGACCATTAGTACAATCATGTCTCTGCCACCATAAGAGACTCAATTTTCACTCACAAGAAGAAAAAGGCTTGTATAAGAGAGCATATGATGTAAAACGTTAGCTTTAGATATGGAATGGATTCATTAGACAAGATCAAAAAGAGAAGAAATGAAAGAGAGAAGTAAACATGAATAGAAGAAAATTGTTAAAGTTTGAAGAAAGTGAAAGCAAAGTATAAAGGCAAAGTGCTGGAGAGGAATATTTCGAGTCAAACTGATGTGATGCTCTAAAAGTAAAGTTTTAATGACGTGAAAGAAAAGATGGAAACTAAACGACGAAGGCTTAGTTTCAATCTAAAATCTTTAAAGCTTATACCTCTCTTCTAATTGATTTGTAATATTGGCAAAGCCAAATAGATATAGATTTATCATGTGTTAGGCTCGTTTTAGATTCTAAAATCTTTTTATTTGGATTAGGTTAGATTTATTTACATTGAATTAGTAATTTTACTACAAATTTTTATTAAAATTAATTTTAAAGTAAAGATGAATAACTATATAAAAATATTTTTTATGTAAGGGTATTGAAGAAACAAAAGATAATTTGTTAAGTAATGGGAAAGTTCATTAACTACTTTTGCAAATAAAATTAATTTTTTAGAAAGGAAAGGAAATAAAATTAATAGAATTGGGTATAAGTTGTTGCCTCATCGTCATTTGCCTTGGAATTTTCTTATGTTTCTTTATTTCTAAATAAAATAAATGGCAGTACAAAAGCAATTCTAAATTTGATAACATCATCCTTACATATCCAATTCAATTTGATGCTCCAACCAATATATCAGCTTAAGAATTCACCAACACATGAAAGATTGTTAAGCCTTTGTATGGTTTGCCAAATTGGTTTGGTGAAATCATAGTGAAAGAATAAGTTTCTAATAGATTTAGGCTCTTAACCAAAAAAAGAGAAAATAGTAGAAATAGAAGTTGCAATATGAAACATGTCTTTAGTAGAGAGTTTTCAACTGTAGCTAGCCATATAATGATTCTTTATAGCACTTATTGGTAAATGATCCTAAAGAGTGTGTAAACCAAGTAGACTTATTTGCTGAATTAGTAAAAAGAGTGAAAGAGAGGAGCAAGCATAAGAAAATCATCCTTGATGCTCATACAAGATTATAGATATTGTTATGCAATACCTCTCTAATAGTGGCAAGTTTTGGTATCATGCTTCTTAAAGTTGACAAATGAACATCATTAATAAGAGGGCTCAAAGAACTCTAGTTATCATACCAAAAGCTGGTAGTAGCTTCATTGCCTAATCTCCTTTTAATCCGACTTCTACCTACTCCCTAAGCTTGAAAATATTAAGCATTGTCTAAGATGAGTTACATTTTGGAGAAGTTTACCACATGTTATTAGATTTTAAGTAATGTGAATGCCTTTACTTTACCTAAAGAGATTCCTTACCCTCTATAATCCTCCAACCATGTCAATTTTGTGACTTATCTTCATTCATGCTATACCAAGTCCTCCATTATCTTTAGGCAAACATACAACGTCCCATTTAACCTTAGCTTTATAGCTTCTAGTTGTTTGACTAGGCCACAAAAAGGTCTTAAAGAACCTTTAATTATTTTTAGTAGGCCTAGGGAAAACAATATGTAAGTACAAATAAACATACAATGAATTTAAAACTAAAATAGATTAATTGAATTTACTAGCATAAGTAAGGCTCATGTTATAGCAACTGTTGATTCTCTTTTGAATTTGCTCTATAAGTGACAAGAATTCCAAGTAGGAAGGCCTCTTATGAGAGATAGAAACTTTAAAATAAGTAAATGAAAGCTAATATTCTTGTAATCTTATCCGGTTAGTGATCCAAAGAGAATATATTGCTGCTACTATAGATATAAAGACACATTCTTTGTTCATTTCCAATCTAGATATCTTCTTGAAACACATTAATTAGATAAAAGTTAAATCATCAATACATAAAATGTTACAAATTTTAAGATGTTTGTATTCAAAATGATACATAAAGCTTTTTTTTTTTTGACTTATCATATGACTAATAAGCTTTGATAAGACTTCCATGCCATGTGTGAATAAGTAGTGGGATAAGGGATCTCCTTGCCCATGACTTTTCATTCCATTAAATAATCTAGTGGGCTCACCATTAACTAATACATTTTAAGACACAATGGTAATGCATTAGGTAATTTAGGGGACAAACTTTGAAGGAAAGCCAAAAGCATGTAGAGAATTTATAATGAATATACAGTCAATAGAATCAAAAGATTTATTAAAGTCCACTTTGATAAAAGCAACTATTAAAGGAATGCTTCATATTATAATTTTTGAACAAGTCCTAAGCCAAAAGAAAATTATCACTAATTTGTAAAACTGACATAAAAGAACTTTAGGATTGATTTATCAATGGTTAAAGCACTTATTTAAGCTTAAAGACTAGGATCTTTGCTATTATCTTATAAATGATATTGCTAAAAGCCTAGAGATTAGGATCATTCTATTCTCTTGTAGATGGTATTGCTAAAAGAAATATGCCTGGAATCCTTTACGGTGCAAAGGTTAGGAATCTTTAAAACTAAATTGGTGAAAGTTTTGTTTATTTCTTTCAACATGCTCTCACTGTTAAATAATACTAGCATAGCTTTAGTTACCATATTCTTTAATAATTAAAAAGATTTTATGGAAGAATAAAGCATTAGGAACATTTAGACCAGAGGCCTTATTAGGATGACGAGTAAAGAGAGTTTTCTCTACTTCAGAACCTGTAATAGGTTGGATCAATAAGTCTACTTTAGTTAAAGGAACTCTATCAATGAAAAAATATTGAAGAAATTAAATTTAAGAAGTATAAGTCAAGGAGAAACTAAGGAATTTATTGAAAAATCATTAATATCCTTCAAAAGTTCAAACTGAGTTGAAATAATACCCATCATACCTTAAAAGTAAGAAAATTTTGTTGTAATTTTTCCTCGAAAGTAAAGACTTATAGAAAAGGGAAGTGTTCCTATAACAATGCTAAAGCGATTAAAGCCTCAATATTTATTTCAAAATAGAACAATTAACCTCAACAACTTACACATAATCAAATAATGCTTTCTTTTCCTCCATTTGTGTCAAAGGATTCAATGGATCATAATAAAGCATATGTTGCATCTTATAAACTTATCCTTAACTAATAAATAACAACTTAAGTATCATTATATCTTTCCTTTTTTAACAGCTTAAGATCCTCTTTGATTTTTTACAACTTTCTCACGCAAAGTGGTGATAGTGTAAGTCGACTTGTACTCTTATGTAACTCGACTTACGCGTGCTCAGTACAATAAGTCGACTTGTACATCATGTAACTCGACTTATGCTTGCACAATAAGTCGACTTGTATATCCTGTAACTCGACTT
>JANVCL010000009.1:4485841-4505456 GCA_026546855.1 Erythroxylum incrassatum
TGACATGGGAATTGTGTATGAATGGCATGAGATAAATTGATGGAATAAATTGTATTGGAAGAAGATATGATTATGGCGAATGATAAAATGTTTTCGAATACGAATGCGATATGATCGAATATGAAGGATTAAATGGATTGAGGAATTGATGAATTTCAAATTGGAAATTGAAACTACTTTGAATGATGTGTAAATGAAAAAAATGAAGCGATATTAGTTAAGCTATGATTCGTTTGTTGAGTTGGGTTCTGGAAATGACCGTGTATAGTGACCGTGTAAGATTTTGTAAATGTGTGGATTTTTAAATATACAATTCCTGCTTGTGTGGAGTTACACACTCGTGTATGTTATATGTTGCTTGTGTACGTCTTTATAAACTATGTAAAGTCATAAATTAAGGTGTTTTTGGAGGCATATATGACCATGTATATCCTAGAAACCCTAGGTTGTTGATATATAAGGATAATAAGAAGGATACGTCAAGAGGTAGATTAGAAGCGTCTGAATTTAGAGAAAGGCAATGAGAGTCATAAAAGATACCTAAAAAGGAAGAGTAAGAATGCAGAAAAATTCTACACATCATAAAAAAGAAGATTAAATAGTGGAAACATCAAGTTAGTTCTAACCTTCTAGAATTTCCAAATCAAGGCTTTCAAGCTTATTCATTATTTTTTATTCTTTTCATTATCTTGAATGTCAATTCTAATTAGTTATGTTTTGAACTTGATTATGGGATTCTAAATCTATTTTAGATTTTATTCTTGAATTGTTATCTTGTTAAATTTAATATATGACGCTTTTTGGTACTTATCATGCTTATACTTAATAAGAAATCGAGAGATTGAATTAAAGTTATCTATATTAAGTTGCACAATGAAAGCGAGCACTTTAATAGATCTACAAATATCATATTAACAAACAATTGAAGAGAGATCTTAATTATGAGTTAATTATCCTTAGGATTGCTTCAAACCCAATTGGGTAGTTAGGAGTAGTTTTGTGAATCGAGAAGTTGTAATCCAACTATTATATATTTCAATTGGGATTACTTAGAGATACAAAAGGTCACCTTTGGGATTCGAACTTTCACTGAAGTTGATCACCAACACTCTTTGCACAGTAGTCTCACTTAGATCCGTTTAAGCGAGACTCATCCTTCAACGACCCTCGAAGTGTTTACCTAGCACACACTCGAAGAAACAATGCTTATAAAAGCAATAAGAACAAAGGCAACAAGGAAACATAGAGATATGGTTAAAAACCAACTTTATATACTTTCCCTCAAAAGAATATAAAGAATGATCTCTCTGATTGAATGAGAAAAGCAAAGCTCAAATGAGCTATATATAGGCAAATTCAGATGACTAAGAGTCCTAATAGAGCTCTACTAACTAAGTTCATAATCTTATCCTATCTTATCTCATAGGATTAAGTTACATCACATTTAAAAGATTACCTTATCTAGGAATGATTATCCATATCCACGAAGATCTCCTTTATCTTTAGAAGATCCTTCCCCGTGATCTTTGTCTTTTCAAACTGATGTTCATCCATTGTGATCTTATCCGCCACATCATCCAAGATCTCCCCACGATCTCTATCCACTGATGATGTAGTAAGATCTCGCCAAAGCCCACTAGCACACTGGCCTGATCCAATGCTTCCCTAAGTCTGTTAGTCGTGGTCTATTCATCTGAGCGTGGCTGAGTCCTTTGTCTATCAAGTCCTAGCCTGGGTCGAGTCAATCTCCACAAGGTTCGAGACTCTATCAAAATTCGTACCAAGTCCGATCCGACTCACCCATGTTTGCCTTAGTGTTTTCACCACAACCTATCCGCAATAGGTCTATCAATGCACATCCATGGATAAGTCCATCTTCCATGATCCAACTCACTCATGGTGCAATCTCGTTGCTCCATGATTAAGTTCAAGTCACAAACCTAGTTAGCATAAAACCTTACACAGTTCACATACCTTCGACCTGGCTCGCTGAAGTCAAGTGCTTAAGCGCCTTGTTGCGCTTGTATGCCTTCGTACATCCTCGAGGGGTCTTACATGCCTTTGCGCCTTCTCGCGCTCCCTCAGATCTCGTATGACTTAGTTTGCCAACTTCGTGCAACTTCGCATCTGAATCTTACGTCCCGTCGAAGATTTCCACCAATGCGCGCTTACGCGTGCCCACGTGTATCGAATGTTGCCTACTCTCGAGATCTTCGTCGATACTTCCCGCATCCCTGACCTACTTAGTAAGTTCCTTGGGTTTTGCTTGCCAGCTCGCAAGACTTTGCCTTGTTCCCTCATCAACATGCCTTCCTCGTGCCGACTTGCGTGCCAAGCATTGGTTAAGGCTTGCCAATACTCGCACGCTCCCGCGGTCTGAACTTAGGGGTCTAACACTTGGCTAGATATCAAGAGAGAGTAATCAAAACCTTAGGATATCAAAAATCAAGCATAATTGAATTAACAAGATAAAGGGAAGACAAATCAAAGATAGAATAATTCCTAATTTCTAATATTGATTAACTTCACTTTTATTGCTATCTTTACTAATTTAGTTATTACGTTTTATTATTTTATTTTAGTTTTAGTTAATTTTTTAATTCAATTCATTCAATCCTTTATCACCTTAAACAAAGTGCATTCAAGTTATTAGGTGACTAATCCAATTCTCATAGGAATCATATTTTGTGTCCTACAATATACGATTCGTATACTTGCGATATTACATACTTTAGAATGAGCAAACAAGTTTTTGATGTTGTTGTTGGGGAATTGAATTAGCATCTTATTCGATTTGAATTCATTTGATTTAAGGAAATGATACTTTCTATTGTGTGATTGTAGGTGCATGAATACAAGAATCACTCGGAGTATGAGAAAATTAGAAGATACATCAACATTTGATATCGCAAAGCAAGAAAGAGAGTTTCTAAAGGTGGATCATTAAGAAGTAATAAAAAGAACAATGGTGGAGGGAAGAAAGCAAGGAGAACAATAAAGGACATTATGGAATTCATGAGGTCATGGTTCAATGTGAATCAATAAGGGATTACAAGATCACGATTAAAGACTAATGCATTTGAATTCAAGCCAGCACTGCTAACTATGCTACAAACCAATGTGCAATTTTATAGGCTGGCCAATAAGGATCCTAATGCTCATTTGGCCAATTTCTTGGAGATTTGTGATACGTGCAGGTATAATGGGCTGTCAGATGATGCAATTAAGATGAGACTTTTTCCTTTTCGACTCAAGGATCAAGCCAAGGCATGGCTAAATTCATTCAACCCAATGAATGTCACAATATGGGGGGAGCTGGTGCAATCCTTCTTAGCTAAGTACTTCCCCTTGATAAAGACTATAAAGCTCATAAAGGAAATTAAAAATTTTCAGCAAAATGAAGGTGATTATTTATATGAAGCTTAAGAGAGATTTAAGGAATTGAAAAGGAGTTTTTCACATCATAACTTGCCGAAGGAGTTCCTTTTGTAAACGTTCTATAATAAAGTGTTAGTTGTACACTTATCCTAGTAGGTTTTAGTTTGCCCAATCCTATTTTCTCAAACAAAGAATAAGGCATCATGTTAATTCCAACCCCTAGGTTGGATAAAGCCTTATCTATTTTTAAGCTACCAATTTTTAAGGGATAGTAAAACTCCCTAGATCTGTAAGCTTCTCTGGTAGTTTGCTTTTCAAAACTTCTAAGCTCCTTCCACTCAACGTAACAGTTGATAACTCCTCTAACTTTTCCTTATTCAATAGTAGCTCCTTTAAAATTTTTATATGTTATAGCATCTGCACAAGTGCTTTAACAAAAGATAAGTTATCTTAGAGTTGCTTAAACATTTAAAGGAACTTACCAAACTGTGCATCCATTCGATCTTTCTTCACTTTAACAGAATAAAGAATGACAGGTCAGTATTCCTTAACTTCTCTAAGGTGGCCTTCACCTTTGGCTTTTAGTTGACTCTTTGTAGTCTCCTTATTCTTCTAGAAGCTCTTTTTCATCTTTAGGGTTATTGCTATTATACGTTCTTAAGGATTTGTTTCAGTTGTACTAGGCAAACTCCCTTATGGTCTTTTAAATATTAATTTGACGATTTGACTGATTTAAACCTCCAAGTTACATATAAAAGCTTTTGTTCATTAATATCTTGCATCAAATTCTTGAGCAATCTTTAACATCATCTCTTTTAGAGTAGACTTCTTGTGTGGTTGTTGCTGGTATCCCAATAGAGGGTTGTTCCTTGTTTGCCCTTGATTTTCCCAAGAGAAATTAGGTTGATTCCTCCATCCCAGATTGTATGAGTTGCTATATGGATTGTTTTAGGGTTTAGGAGCATTCCCCAGACAATCCACATGCTCAGGCTGTACTGTTTAATAGTTTGAGCCTGAATGTTCTAGCCTGCACACCTCACACTACATCATTTCACCTTGTGGATTCATCATTAATCTATCGAATTTTTTGCTCAACACTTCCATTTGGTTTGCCAACTACACCACTACGTCTACGTCATAAATTCCTGCTTACTTATTAATTCTTGCTCTAAAAGAGCACCAATAGTAGTTGTTCATTGCCATATCATCAATAAGGTCGTGGGCCACTTCTGGTTCTTATTATTGAGAGTACCACCAGTAGTTGCATCTATTGACTACCTTGTATTCTGATTTAACCCACTCTTTAAACCTTTCCCATGTATCATATAATGATTTGGAATCATCCTAGGAGTAGGAGGAGATATCGGCCCTCAATTTTGTTGTCTTCATTGGAAGGAAGTACTTCAACAAGGATTTCTCCACCACTTGATCCTATGTAGTCAGTGACGATCTTGGCATTGACTTTAACCATTGCTTTGCCTTTGCTCTTAAAGAAAATGGGAATAATAACAGTCTTACCACCATTGATCTTAAAAGTTTCACAATTCTCCAAAAAAAATTAAGATATGTGTATACGGTTCCTCATCTCATAATCCATCAAATTGGACGGACTATTGTACCATCTGTATGATACTAGGCTTGATTCAAAATTACTGGCACTCAAAGTCAGTTTGACATTGCTGGACTTCGTTCTAATCAAGTCTTGTCTAGTGTAATCAAACATAGTCCTTGGTTGTTCTGCCATGGTTCTTGATTCTTTAGTAGCAATTTGACCTCCCAAATCCTCTATTTGTAATCTAACTTAAACTCTCTCAATTGTATTTTGCAGAGATTTCTACGAGTTGTTCTTTTGATTTCTAGATCTTCAAGACTTAAGCTCTTTTGATCACTTCAGTTTAAAAGCTAAGATTCAATGTTTGTGAAAACAAGAAAATTAACAAAATCAAACAAATAAAATAAAAACAAAAATAAGATAAAATAAAACAATATGGCCAGATTAATAAAAACTAGGTTTTCCTAATATTACTAATCCCTGACAACGATGTCAAAAACTTGATTGACATTTTCTATATTTGTAAGAAATTTATCAATGCTAAAATAACAACTGCAATGTGTATTAATAGCTAGGATAGGCAAGTGTGGTTCGATTCTATAAGGACTATAAGTACTAGTAATTATCCTTTTCGTAATATCTAATCGTCAAATCAGATTGTGGATTTAATGAAAAAATAAACTAAACAATTAAAATAAGATTTAAACAATAATGAACTCAAAACAAGGAAAACAATTTGAAAAGT
This sequence comes from Erythroxylum incrassatum, assembly GCA_026546855.1. Classification (NCBI taxonomy): domain Eukaryota; kingdom Viridiplantae; phylum Streptophyta; class Magnoliopsida; order Malpighiales; family Erythroxylaceae; genus Erythroxylum; species Erythroxylum incrassatum. Next base: position 4,491,517 of record JANVCL010000009.1, read on the forward strand.
AGATATTAAGAAAATAGTACCTAGGTGATGAATCCCCCTAAGAATCCTTAAATTTTATCATGCAATTATAATTTTGATTGTTGGAATATGGAATTTCCTATCTTGACTTAATATCTTTATCAAGACTACTAATAACTAATCCATAAGTTTATTAACAAAAATCTTTCTAGTTAAACCACCTAGGATTGTATTATAGATTCGCGAATTTCACTACTAGGTTTGACCCTAATCTAGTGGATTTATGTCAACCTATCTTTAGGTTTACATGCAATTCCTTCCAATTATGATAAATCTATTCACACAAAAGGATTTCTCAATCTAAATCATATGAATCAAATCATGAACTGATATTTTAGATATATTAGAATAATAATATAATGCATAATTGAATCGCAATAAATTAATCAATAAAATTGCATTGAATAAAACATCAAATCATATTGTTATCATAACTTATGGTTTGTCACACCTAGGCACTAAACAAATTAGGTCCTGTCCGTAGAAAACAAAATCAAAGACAAATATGCAGAAGAATAACTATAAACAAAAGAAATCATAATTGCAAATTCTTCTAATGGATCTTCTTGCAATTTTCATTGAATGTTGTTATCTATTGAATCTTTTAACGTATTCTTCATGTTTTCCTCGTCCCTTTATCAAAATTGTCGGCTCTTTATGATTCTTATGACTTAAAATTAATTTAAACTTCACCTCCTCTCTTTTGCCTTTGTTCACACCGTTTTATTGCAAAAACTATATGGGATATACACGATCAACATACATGGGTGTGTTGGTGACTGTGTATCTCTAAAAATACCTGAATTCATGATTTAACACAAGCGTAGAGACTTACATAGGTAACATATATGACCGCGTATATCAACATACACGATCGTGTAACCTCACATGACCAAAAACAATATTCTTCATATCTTCACACATTTATGGAGACCTACACAGTCACTCTACACAGTCGTGTAAGTCCTTTCTTTCCTTAAATCTTCATTCCATGCCATGATTTCATCTAAAATTTTCTCTAGGTAATTATCACCTATAAACTCACTTGAAGCAAATTAAAAATATTATAAAACTATTAAATATTTTATCACATGTTAAGGTTAAATTGGAACATGTATGCAATCCATCAAAGAGGGCAACCTGAGTATTAATGATATTAGAATCATAAAGAAGGTATTGATTGTCAAAAGAATATAGAGATTATTGGGGCAAAAAGACACATTGTACTTTAGATGGTTACACATATACTTTATAAAAAGGCAAAAGCTTATGGGAAATTAATAAGGAAGAGGCTAACTATGGTTTTTTTTAAATAACTATTAGACCTTAGGAACTTACTATCAACTCAAATTAAATTTAAGATTGGAAATGGGGGAATTGCTACTTATATTACAATAACTGTTGCAAATTAGGTCTAATATGGTTCACTCTGATGGCTTAGTAACTATTAATATTTTTCCCACTCGCTCAAGAGTAAAGGTTATTATTAATGACAACTAAAGGTACAGAGAGATAAATTACTTAAAAAAAACTAGTACCAGATGATAATCTTGATTTTGATAAAGAGGATAAATATATATGACTTGCATACCCATCTAGCTCTTTCACAGTCTATCATAGAGAACTGTATTAATAGGAAGTGGTGCAAAACTTGCTTGACATTTTCTGATGTAGAACAAGATCCATCAAACTAGCGTGGCAATCAAGGCTTACAATGGTGAACAAACTTACAGCACTTGATAACTAGAAGCACCTAAACCTTATAAATAGATGTTGCTTACGCAAGGAGGATTTCGAAAGATCAAAGAACCTCTTTTCAAGTTCTATTTTTACTCAAACATTTGGAAATAAAACCTAAACTTATGAAATATTGACTACTTAAAGCTTAACTATCGAGAAATTCTAGAAAGGTTAAATGGAATAAGGGTGTAATTTTCTAGTAGTTTTTACCTTATGCATCTGTACCATATATGAGAAAAGAAACTATAGTTGATTCTAGGGTAAGAGAGGAACGATGATAATGTCATAATAGATTTGATCTTTTGAGTAAGAGAATAGATGGCCAACGTAAAGGAGACAACTAAATTTATCAATGGCATCATCATGTCTTAGAGGATCTAAATTATGTAACTGACACTATCGCTAGGAAATAAGTGATCATTGGCTACTAATCACTACTAGGTAATACATGCATAACCAGAAGCATATAAAAAAATTAATCATCCACAGGAAAAATGGAATGGAGATCCTAACCATAAAGAGAACACATCACATATGGAAACTCTATGAGAAGGTCCCCTATTATGAGAACCACACGAGATACAACATAAAACAAGCTTAAATGCAACGAAGCAACATGCAATGGGATCTTAATAATGAACAAAACAGAGTGACTAACAGATAGAAAAGAAAGGAAGCAGCTCACCTAACCATACAAGCAAGAGGTAGAGTTAGAGGCCAAAAAAATGTCCAAACTGCATGTAGATGTCTCAATTACTCGATTAGATCAAAGTTGATCCCAGCTCATGAATCTCTTTAGATGCATATCAATCCAGGAGACTTATTTACTTATTTGTGGTTTTAGAGCATATATTGTCTTATTTATGTTGTTGAATTGTCCAGGTCTCGAAGTACTAGACTAATGCATATAATCTACTCTCACCAGACTAATGTATATACTCTAACTTTGTCCTTAGGCCTCTTTTCTTAAATTATTCATTTACCTTTTAAAAAAATCCCTCAAAACCTCGTTATACTTTAAAAATCATGTAGAAAGTCCTCAACTTTTATGAAAAATTTAAAATCAGTCATTTCGTTAAGTTCAATTAAATTCACAACCTGATTCGGTTGTTAGCTAGATAATAGAAAAAGGGTTGTCTTTATGAAATCAACTCGTACTTGCTAGTGCTAGCTCCAGCTACACCATACACTTATGGTTATAATTATTATAAGCACATAAAATCAATCAATGAACACCTTTACATTGCTTATTTGGCAAAAAGATTCTTTAGATTTATGGTTTCATTTATTTACATAGTTGTTGGAAGCAACTTCTATATCAGTTTAAGGGAAAATTTATGTACTTTTTAACTTTCCTAAACTCTACATATCGGTAGAACTTTCACTAATTTCTTGTTATTGTACTTGTAGTATTTGTTTACAGAGATGCATATATAATTTTATGGATATTTCAAATATTTGATAAGGAATTCAAGAATATCTAGTAAGCTCTTCAAAACTAACTCAATCCTACATCTTGTATTATCCAACTAAGGAAGCATTCTTAATCAAGTCCAATGACTAAAGAGAATGAAATTCATTCTTATCTGCATTTCTATACTTAGCCTAGTTTCAAAATTGGGTGTAATTGCAACCTTAATCAATTTTATATACATGTAATGCCTTTGGTTATACCTCAAAGTAGGAGACTTCTCATGCAACTAACTACTTCTATTGTTTTAAAGTTACGATCGAAAACGCATAAAAGGAGTAGAAAATTGAGAAACTGTCGAGGATCCTAACGCCTCTACAAAACTTAGAATAATATCAGGATTGACCTAATCTTAAACTGGCAAGAGAATATGTACATATATATACATTTACATATATCACTGGCAAGAGCTCAAAATCAGAGTCCAAGTTTTAGATGGAGAGAATTGTTCTCTCTGCCCAGCTCCAGGGCTCAGTCCTGGATCCTATAAAAAGGAGAATAAGAAAAAAAGGAATTTGTACATGGGTAAAACCACGAACAACTTGTTCTAAGCATAAAGATTGTAAAGCCAAAATAGGTGTTTAACAAGAAGAAAGTGGCAAAATAATGCGTTGAAGTAGTTCTCAAGTTTAGCAGTACATAGTAATCTGTGTACGAGACTATTTGATTTTGTTTCCTACCTCTCTAACAAGACTGTCCGAGTTCTGCAGGTTTGTATTGTTGGGGCAGATTTTTAACATACTTTTCGATGCTTTACCTACAGTCAAGTTTTGGATCTTTGTTAACCTTCTAAGAAGTTCAAATTGCCATTGTCTAGGCTTTATACGTCCCAGTGATACCCAAAGTTTAGATTGCTTCTGTCCCGGCGTTTTCATTTGCTGCTTCAACTTCCTATTGGCGTGCCATCTTCCACCTCGCCAACCAAGGCCATATCTGCAACTAAGGTGAAAAGGAGGTAAACTAGACGTTAGCAAATGCATGAAGTAATTTATTATAGAGGCAACAAGGGCTCAAAAACATTTCTGCTAATATCATTTCGATATAAACATTTTACTAATTTCGAAGTAATATGAATGCTGCAAAACACAAGATCTGACAGAACAACCAGTACTTCGGAAAGAATTAATGCCTAATTGATTCCCAGACAAAACCATCAAACCTTGACAAAGCAATAGTTACTTGCATTTGAAGCATCTTAAAAATCTCAACCAACTTCGTAAGACTTTCTCTTCAAATACCATTCTAACTGGCTAAAAGTTTTACGAGTAATAATCATTATGTACCTTCAAAACTCGAATAAAAAACAAAACAAAAGGAAAAAAAGTGGATAGATATGTTAAGCAAGTTAGTCCTATTAAACTACATCAACTAGCTTATTAGAACGTCTAAACTCTTGATTGACAGTATAAGAGTTGAAAAATCAATCAGCCACGATTTTCATACACTTAAGAAGCATAAACACACAAAGAGATTATTTTTATGTGAGAACCTCCGATATAGGCTATAATTGAATTCTTCACAAAAGAAAATGGATGCTAAGATAATTTCCCATTCAAGACCTCAGCAAAGAGTAAGGATCAGTATTCTTTTCATGAAGCTTATGCTTGATTAGCAGTCAGCGCCCTACATAGATGAATCTACATCAAAACTAGTTGTGATAAATGCATCTAATGGGAAATGGAAATTTCTCAAATTGTCATTTTAGGTAACAATTATTTCAATTCTCCGACACAAAACTAATGAAAGATTTCATTTTAATTCTATTTTATTTTTATTTTTCATATTGCCACCATAAAAAATTTCAAGTTCTTCAATAAATTTCTCATCTTCACGACATTGTTTAGTAGTTTTATAGTTGGCTCCCAACAGGGAAAAATTCTAAAACCATTTCTAGCACCCTATAACCCTTTTACAACCACATTTCAGAATTCAAAAACAAATAAGTGCACCTTTCTGAGGAAAAAACTACATCGAGGCCTTTTAAATTTATTTTAAAACTCATTTGAGACACTATGTTTGGAGAAAAAAACCAATAAAGCTCTTAAACATCGCAATTAGAAACAATTAATACCAACCTTTAACATTAGTAAGCAATATAAAACGCATGACTCAAGTGGCTCTAAATCCATGAATGCATACTTAAAAAAAGATGAAACTGTCTTCCACCAAGAAAACATTTCTGCCAAGCTAAATCACACTCACATTTTAGCCAGGGCTAAAGATGTTTGGCTAAGTTTTTGAAACAAAAAAAAAAACACAAAGAAAGAAAGATGTTTGACAAAAGTAAAGGGGCTATATTCACAAAGTTGAATAGAGAGTTCTCAATTGATTGTATAAGAGCTCTACAAGATCCTAAGCCCACCACATCAAAAGCATTTTGTAGAAGATTTAGGGATCACCACTAGTGAAAAGAACCTTCAGTATAGCTTACAGATCTTCAGTGAAAGACAGAAAAATACAACAATGAGGGAATGAATATTTAATTATTTTTTGAAGTTAATTTTCATTAATAGAAAAAGTTTGAAATACTTTTATTTTCGTTTGGCCTTATTGTTTTAAGACTTAAGTCTAATAGGATTATCACATGGTAATTAATAGCTTAAAGACAACTGTATGTTTATTAATAGGAATAGCTAGAGGGTAATGGGCATTTGAGCTTAGCTCAAGAGTACTAGTCTGGACTCGACAAGGGGTTCAATTTTGTACTGATGCTGTCTTGCTAGATATCTTTAGAACCTGAAATTCACGCAGGTAACAGGGATGGTAAGACAGCTGATTTCTTAACAGAATTCAACTCCATTTTTGAAGAACCAAAAGGATTATTCCCCATACTTGGCGTGAACATAAGATTTGCTTAAAGAGGATACTGAAGTTGTCTATGTCACGACATAAGGGCATTCAATATTCTTAAATTCAGAAAAATATGATTGAAGGACTAGTACAAGAGGTATTGACTCAATGTATAATTCAACATAGCAACAATCCCTTTTTATCACTAGTGGTATTGGCTAGAAAGAAAGACAATACGTGAAGATTCCACATTTTCCTTTGAATAAGGAATTATTGGACAAATTGAATGGGGCAAGGTGGTTTTTAAAGCTTGAATCTGCTCAGATTATCATCAAATCAGGGTGTTCCCCCAAGATGTACACGGAACAACTTTCATAACTCAAGAGTACTATGAGCTCTTGGTTATACCCTTTGGACTTACAAATGATCCTGCCACTTTTTCAGAGGTTAATGAATCAATACTTTAGGGCTGACTTAAGGAAGTTTGTATTAGATTTTTCATATGATATTTGGGTTTTCAGCCCCACTTTCAAAGACCATTAAAAGTACCTCAGGATTGTTTCAGTAATTTTGCATAAGAACAGTTCTTTGCCAAAAGCAAGTAAGTGCAGCCTCGGAGCAGATCAAATTGAATACTTGGGCCATGAAATTTCAGCAAGTGGAGTGATTACTAATCCAAACAAGCTGGAAACTATTGCCAATTGACCTAAACCTGCCACCATCAAGGAATTAGAGGGTTTTGGGATGGGAGGGATTTTTCAAGAGGTTTATCCAACACTATGGCATAGGAGTAAGCCTTTAAAAGGCTCCTTTGGTTAAAATGAAGATGCACAAAAAGCTTTCCAACATCCAAAATAGGCATTAATGACAGCACTATGTTGATCTTACCTAATCATGCACAAACTTTCACTATAGAGGCTCATGCTAGTGTGTGAGAACTAAAAGCAATCTTGTTACAACAATAGCATTCCATAGCCTTTGTGAGTAAGGACTTGGCTTTTAAGTACCAAGCATTATCCACCTACGATAAGGAATTCCTAGCAATGGTCATAGTAGTGAGACATTATCTTCATTTAGACAAAGGAAATTTATAATACGGACTGATCAAAAGAGCTTAGAATACCTCCTTGAAGAGAGAATTAGCATTCCCTTTCAACAAGCTTATAGCTCCCTAACCTTTGAAGCTATGACTTCGAAATCATTAGAAGGAATTCCTGCCATTGATATCCCCCTCAAATTGATGTCGGCTGATCAAAAAGCATCAATTTGTGAACAAGGAAGTGATGTTGGTTCTAGGAGAGAGCCCTTGTAAATACATCAGCAATCGAGAGATCGGTGGCGATATGTGAAAGAGAGAAAACACGAGTGTCATATGCTTCATGAATAGAGTGACAATTTGAATGGAATATACTCATTTACAAATGGGTTTATAGCAATTTCAATGGAACTAGTATTATTCATATGGAGTGGAGTAGGCACAATTTGGGGAAACCCAAGCTCTCGCAACAATCCCCAAGGCTATATAATTCTAGGACATGCAGAGGACATATCACAATATTCAGACTTAGTAGAGGACTTAGACACCCGATCTTGCTTCTTGCTTTTTCATAAAACAAGAGTTATCAAGAAACATGCACCAACCACTAATTGAACGTCGAGTATCAAATTAAACAGCCCAATTAGTATCACTATATGCAACCAAATGAACAGGAGGGTCCATAAAGGAGAAAAGATCTTGAACAAAAGGGCCTTGCAAATAGCGAACAATGCAACAAACAATAGCCAAGTGTAGTTGTCTAGGCACCTATATAAATTGGCTAACTTGTTAAACAATGAAGGAAATATCAAGCCGAGTAATAGATAGTTTAGGCGCCTATATAAGCACATGGAGCTTGTTGAGTGATTGTTTTATCTTACAAACATTAGAAGATGGTATAGAAATAACCTTGGTGGTAAAAGATCTTTGTGCAAAAAGGCATTCTTAAAATCCATTTGTCACAATGGCCAACCCTTAGAAGCAATAATAGCTAGTACAAGTCGCAGAGTTGTCATCTTTGTTACATGTCCAAATGTCTCTTTATAGTCTACCTCATACTCTTGTCAATTACCAAAGTTTTATTAACCTCGCTTGATATCTATCAAATGAACCATCTAACCACAACTTAATGGAATATACCCATTTACAACCAATGGGATTAACACTAGTAGGAAAAGGAACAGTATCCTGAGTATGATTCTCGTAAAGAGCCTAAAACCCTTCTTGTATAGCTTTTACCCAATGTTCGTGCTTAGTTGCTTGAGAATAAGTAGGACCTATAGTTTCAATAAAAATGGCTGAGAAACCATGCCTATCAGGAGGATAACTAATGTGGGAGGATCTCCGAAGAGCCACAGGAGTAGGCACTAGATCAATGTTAGTAAGGGTTTGCAATGATGGGGGCTATTGTTGCTAACAATACTAAGTTTAAAATGCTCAATTGGTAAAGATATATAATCAGATCTAGGAAGAACAATGTCAAAAGGAAATACATGCTGAAAAAAGTACTAAAGTTCAAACAAAATCACATTTCTAGAGATCTGCATACAACAATATCATCGTAACACAAAAACCCCTTGCAAGTAATACTATAACCCATAAAAGCACACCTGAATGATTAAGCTTTAAGCTTGTGGTGTTCATAGGGAGGCAAATCAACAAAACAAACGCATCCAAATGTGTAGCGTGTGATAGTTACGATCCATACCAAAAAGATGATAATAAGGAGACTCAAAATGCAATAGTTGAGAAGGCAAATGATTAATCAAATAAACTATAATAGGCAAATGGATGGAATGCAACTCCAAGAGTAACGTTCGAAACATGAACAAACGACGTTTTTTACATTTATTCTATTGAAGGGCATCAGGACATGATCATTGAGATACAATACCTTTTTGTTGCAAAAAAACTTGAAAATCATGCGACATATATTCACCGCCATTATCAGATCATAAAGCTCTAATGCAAGTGGAAAATTGTGCTTTAATATAAACCACGAAGCCTTGGAAAATAGTGAAACACCTCAAATTTGGAGCATACACAATATAACCATGTCAAACAAGTATAATCATTAATGAACATCTTAAAATATTTATACCGCTCGTGTGAAATGACATTAGAGTGTGCAATCTTAAAGCATATATTAACACAACTACCACATGTAGGGAAAGGTAAAGTTTTATTTTTTGCTATTTTACAATTAAAGAAATCAAGAGGCCATAATTGATCAAAACACTGATCACTATTTCCAAGAAAACCACGCTTCATTATATTAGACAAAATCACACTATTTGGTTGACTCAATCGTCTACACCAAACTTCAGCCTTATTTTCAACAATAATAGAAGCCAAAGCCAAAGTCAAAGTTCTAAAAATAGTAAATTGCAACGAAAATAATCTTTGTACTTTAGGCTCCTAAGTAATCACCTACCCCAACAACTAATCCTGCACATACGAGAGAAATGTACATCACAGTTATTGTCCACCATTCAACCAACATAAATTAAACTCATAAACAACCTATGAGAGATAAATAAATGACAAGAAGAAGGTCCAATATCACCAATGGTTGTAATTGGAAGATTACTGCCATTAGCAATTTGAATATTTTGTCTACCAACATATTGTCGTAGATTAAGTAACGATCCAGGTGATTTAGCAGTATGATTGCCCACACCAAAATCAACAAACTAAAGAGAAGAGACAGCCTTCCCTTGACCTTGAAGGCCAAAAGTAAAGAATGCATTGGAAATCATATGTTGTACCATTTCTAGAATAACAGTAAACTGATTGGTGCTAGTGGTTGTAGATGTAGGACCAATAATATTAAAGTTTGGAACAACAATTTTTGTTCCAAAGGCTTGGGCTTGCCAGTTTTCTAGTCTTGTTAGGCCTTCCTTGATAATGTATCCATTTTGTTTAAAGTAAGCATGGCAATCTGGCCCGGCCTAAAGCCAACGGGCCATAGGTCAGGGTTGTCCAATTAGGCCCGGCCTAAAGCCAACGGACCATAGGTCAAGGTTGTCCAACCCGACCCGATCCATGGCCCAATCGAGAGCGACAAAATGACACCATTTCATCAAAAACGACTTCGTTTTTTGAAATTTTTTAAAAAATAAATCAGCCCGGCTAGGGCCCAACATGTCATGGCGCAAACCATTGCCATTCCTAAGAGTAAGTGCAAAATTTCTTACTATAATTGTTGGCAACATGCTTGAACTTCTTGCAGCTGTAGCACTACACTTATCCTTTTCCTTGATCCCTCCCTTAAGCAGCATAAGCAACATTGATAACCTCAGATGTTTCCTTACATCCGCCTATAATCGCTTGTGTAGCCATTCTCTATTCTTCACAGAATAATTCACCAAGAGACACATCGAAAGAAGGAACAGGATCGCTATTCAACAATCTAGCCGGAACAACTTCTGATCTCAGTTTCATCAAAAACTGTTTTGCCTACTAACTTCATAAATCTCTTGAAGATTATCTAAGGCCTATTTAGGTACCTTAGAATAGATAATTCCATAGTATTTGCTCCATAGATTGATATATACAGAATAATATTGTTCAATAGAAAGATTACCTTGATTTAAATTATTAATCTCGAGTTCATGTTGAAATCATCTCATAGTATTATCTTGATGGTATATATGATTTAAATCCCACATCTTTTGGCCATACCAAACGAGCGTAAATTGTCACCATATGGCCTTCAATAGGTGCTAAAATCCAAGAGATAATTTGGGCATCCTTTGCCTCCCATTGAATAAGTTCTTTAATCATCTTTAGGAGTAGACGACCATCAATGTGACCCAAAGCTCCTTACCTTTTAGAAACATTTTGAATTGAAATTCCCATGCTACATAATTCTTTCTTGTAAATTTGATAACCGACATCTTTATAAACATTTTTCCAAAAAATATTCTTGGTAGGCATTCTCAAAAAAATTCAAATCTAGAAATCTTAATGCAAGACTTAACCACAAGATCAAAAGAAATCCCAAAGCAAAGTTGTTGATTAAAAAATTAAGCAACCCAAAATAAAAATGAAATAAAAAACTTCGAAGGATAGAAGTGAAGCTCTAATACCATTACAATTTTGGGTAAATGTCTAAATTCCCTCATGAGGATCCTTTCAGTTAAAAAAGAATTGGCATACAATCTATTTTTGGTAAGAATACACTCAAACTAATTGCTATCTTCTATTATAGCTAATAAACTAATTATGGTAGAATGAATCTCGTAATCTTAGCCATATTTTCTGCCATAATCTTTGCATTAAGATCCATAATTTTTGCTATTAATAATTCTTCGGTTGATGCACTTTCAAGAATTTCTAGAAGGTATATTTCACTAGTTGTACCTTAGGTGCAAACTAAAATATAAGCAAAAATAAAAAAACTGTTAGTTTGGTGATCCTACTCTTCATGAAATGTTGCCAAAATTTCAACAAGGGAAAGTGCATTCACTCTTCTCAACTCTAGGATGGGATATTGATGTGGAAGGGCAGGATTGTGGTTGGCTATGACCCTACTCTAAGAAGCACAATTGTAACTATGATGCACATTGAAGTAAGTGGTGATCACTTGGGTGTCTCCCTTCACTCAAAAGACTACAATCACTGTTTTGTTAGAAGGGTCTCCAGAAGGATATGAGGAATTTTATCAAAGTATGCCAAACTTGCAAAATCAATAAATATGAAACAATTGCTTCATTAACTTCTATAGCCTTCACCAATTCCAAATTAGTGCAAGACCGAGGTTGGTAAATCATTGAAGGACTACCCAAGTCTAAAGGCTATGATGTGATTTTCGTTGTTGTTGACAAACTTGTCAAATATGCAAATTTCATTGCTTTATCACATGCCTATATAGTTGAATAAATAGCTCAATTGTTTCTAGTTCATGTTTAAAACTTCATGCAATGCCAAGTGCTATATTAAGTGATAGGAATCCCATAATTCTTAGCAATTTATGGCAAGAATTTTATAGACTGAAAGGTTAAATTGCACTTTTCTTCAACCTATCATTCACAAATTGACTGATAGACAGAGGTGTTGAACCATATGTTGTAGACCTACCTTCATTGTATGACTGGCAATCTTCCTCACAATTGGTTCACGTCATTAGCTTTAGCAAAGTGGTGGTATAATACCATCAATCATTCACCCACTAACTCAACTCCATTAATTTTTTTTTATGAATTTCCTCCACTGGGGCACATTCCATAATTTGCTATAGATCATGCATTACACGAAAAGGAAGTCATTTTGCAAGTAACCAACTTCCACTTGGATCGTGCAAAAATTGAATGCGTATGCAAGCTAATAAGGATAGATCAGATCATAAATTTCAAATTGGTGGCATTCTACTTAAAGTTATAGCATAGCATCAAGATATTATGGGCCATAAAAGATCATTGACAGAATTGGCATGATTGCCTACAAGTTGGAGCTACCAACAAGATCTTTAATACACAATGTCTTCCACATCTTGCAACTTAAAAATGAGTGACAAATATTTTCAATGTTTCTTCAACACTTCTAAAAATCTCAATACCAGTTGACAAATCTTCGGGTGGCCATAATTGATAGGAAGTTGCTCAAAAGATAAAATAAGCCCATAACCCAAGTGTTGGTTCAGTGATCCAATTCTACTAAAGGAAGCAATATGAGAATTCTTATATATATTATAAATGTATTTTCCTAGAATGAACCATATGGACAAGATAAAAATCAACAACCTTGACATTGAAAAATAATAGTTATAGAAAGTTCATATGATGTAGAAGAAATTGCTCAAAAAATGTCAACTAATTCAGCAATCAAGATCATCATATGCATTTTTTATTTTTTGTAAAGTAAGATATTTTACTGAATTATGACATAAGGCACAGCAAGAAACTAGTTACAAACAGCCTTGGAATACCAGTACAAAAGGTTTACATTGGCTAAGGAGGCAGCCAAAAAGTAATTACAAACAAAGGTTAAGATGCCCTACTGTCTAGAAAAACTACTCATCATATGCATTCCAAAACAATAAATCAATCAAAGCCTATTATTCACTTACCTTACTCTTTCTATCATTTTTAGGGGAAGGGGGCTGGGGGTGCTTCATTGCGTTATTACCACTAGGCTAAAATGGTTGTCCCATTTTCCAGTTGCAACTAACTAGTCCCAAATCAATTGATGATGGGAAAAAGGTATCCATGCCTTTAAGCATAGCAACGCGAGACTCGCAAAAGGAACAACTAATGCTAGGTTAAAGAACTTGAGAATTGTGAAAAAAGTAAAAACCAAAAAAGGTGCAACTACACTATGTGCGATAAGGAATGTGAAGACATACCCGATGATAAATGTAGTTCCAGCTGTAGCAATGGAAGCAGCAATACTTGAATTTCCAGGATTAACAAGCTTCTTGAATTCTGCATGCTCAATTTCATAATTGCTTTTCATCTGCCATAAAACAAAAAGAATTTACTCAGACTTGAAACAAGAAGACTTGAGATACAGAGGGGAAAAGACGAGTCAGGAAAATGAAACTTTAAAAATTTAGAGACAAGCAAAATTTCAATGCATTCAACAGCTCTTTACTTTTGGAAGTAAACTAAGAGGCTAACAAAGGCATGTTCTTATGAGCTTAGTCAAAATTGATCCCTTTTTTTTGGTTCCAGATCATAATAACTTGAAAGGAATTATAGTTGTTAAAGTATTTACACTGATATTGCAGTTTACCCAACAAACTAAGCTTTTGAGTGACACAGCGGAAGTAAATAGGTAGAGATTTTAGGTTAATCTCAGAACCAAGTCTAAGCATAAAACTTAGGATTTAATAAACAAGAGAAGACACTCTCTCTCTCAGGAAAACTTCCTTCAGAAACTTTA
>JANVCL010000009.1:4505556-4516329 GCA_026546855.1 Erythroxylum incrassatum
ATAAGAATCATAACAAATCCTTATCCTAATGGATATATGACAACATAACATATCCTTATGGATTCAATCCTTTATTATTAAGTTAAATGATTCCTTAACAAAGTATTAAAGCCTTAATGACAGGGGTTTCTAGAGTTCAAATCAAATTGCGCTGTTTGCTTGGTGGATTTGTGATTTGTATTCAATCTTCATCTAAGATGACATGTTAAAAATATTTAAACCATTATTAGATTCGAGAAACAGCATAAGCTTTTATGCTAAATGGCTTCTTGACATGAGTGGAACAAGATTATAATGCAATTTGCAAAGAAAAGGGCACTTCATACAAGCTTCTCACCACAAAAAGGAAACTTTAGCATTTTCCTTCAAAAAAACAACATAAGACTGAAACAACAAAGTGACTTAATGGATATTAATACAACTTTGAGTAGCATTAACTCTCCATAATTCAATATTCTATAATAAGGTTTTAAGTACGAGGGCTGCAATACCACAATTGTGTGTCCACTCTGTTATCACAGTTGTGTCCAAATCACCGCAATAACCTACAATCGCAGTATAACCCCTAATCTGTAATTTAAAACTTTACTCTATATTTTCCAGGGCAATCATTTGTTTCCAAAATGAATCAGTCAGAAATAGTAGTATAGTCACCAGACCATTTCCATGGCCTAGGAGACAACTCCATTGACTGGATTGCAGAACCTTGCATGGCCCAAAACAAAAATACTGACAACAAGTCATACTGCACACTTCTATTCCAATATGAAACATAATCAAAGGTAAGTATTGCAATTTACAGATACTCACAACTTGTTCAATTGATTCAAGCCTTTGATCCACTTTCGATTCATGATAATGGCGTATGCAATACCCTATAAACAAATTATGATGATTGATAAGATACTCAAGTACGAGATACAATTAAAACAGTTAGAACAATAATAATTTCCTTGTTTCCCATGCATTAGATAACGGACAAACACTGTCTTTCACAAGTGAAAGTTCCCCTTCAAGAAGAAGACATGGGTACAGAGGCTTTAGAAGCCCCAGAAACTCTAAAATTGCCACAAAGATCATAACTATGTAATTCCTTCACTAATATAGGCCATCATAACGTTCAATTCCAAATCTACTTGGAACCAATCAAATTAAAGAAATCAATGTTCTAGAAGCTTCAATACACATAACCTAAATCAAGTATAAGATCAACCAATTCATCGAGTACAAGCCAGTTTCTTCTAGGGAATCTTCTCACTCAAGTAGTGAACCCATCTGACAAAAATTACATCAACTGACAGATAAATATATGTCCAACAATAGTTCACTTAATCAAAGTTATAGATTCTGATATAGACAAGACTAGTTTGACATACAGAATTCGGTTAACAATCAACGTGTTCATAGACAGTATATATCAAGTCTACACAAAGAAATAAACAGTTAATTTATTTGAAGAACGTGAACAATCGTCCCAAAGGCCCATTAAGTGCTAATATCAAAACACTTTGAGCGAAACCAAAGGGATGTGGCAAAGTAAAAAGGAATAAGCTAAACGAAGAGAAAAAACTTACCTGCCCATGCCGTAGCAACTGATGCCATAGAAGTTCCCACGGTGAACACTACTCTATGCCTCTCAAAAATGTCCTAATAAAACAGCAAAACCCAGATGGAAATCAAAAGTAAAGAAAAGGGTGAAGTTCAAGTAATCCCAACCTAAGGAGAAACGAAACATTACCTTGGTGGATACAAAGGTGTCATGCACAGCAGCCCATGAATTAACAGCTTTCCCCTTCAAAAGAGAGGTTACTCGACCTCTCATTCGCTGCATATCACCGCATGCTCCTCTGTGATGCCGTCTAGTTGAACCACCCTGAGAGAATTTTGGTACCCCCGGACCCAACAGAGATGCTTATGGGAAAGGAAATATGATAAAAAGGGAAATTTGTCAAATACTAATTTAAAGCTTTCAAATTGTAATCTAACGTTTTCAAAACATTTATAATTAAATTTTAAATTAATCAAAAAGTAGGCCTCGTAGTCACGAAATAACGGGGCTATTATTCATACATTTCAAACAGTACGTCTTACTTATAACATAACAATACAGTCCATATTTATATATTTTAGACAATGTGTCCTATTTGTTATATGACAATAGGGCCTATTTTTATTTAAAAATAAAAATAAAATCATATCAATATTAATGTAACAATTAATTGATGAAGAATTAATTTTGTTAAATTTTTCATTCATTTATGTTCTGTTTTGAAATTAACAAGGTTTAATTTTAACGCTTCAAAACATTAGTATCTATTCTATATTTTTTTTACAAATGACGGGATTTAAAACGTACTTTTAGCCTTTATTTTGAGCATTATGAGATGTTAGGGTTCAACTTAGTAAAGTATATTAAGGTCTCAAATACACTTTTGGCCAACTTCATACTAAATAGAATTTCTCTTATCCAACTCCAAGTTTTACATATAAAAATGACTTTATTTTTTGGTATTTTGTTTTCCTTCTCCCTCCATAGAACATATATGAAAGCAAATAAAGGCAATTTTAAATATATTTTAAGTGTCATGTTGTGATATATCTCAATTTACTTGGTTATCCTAGTGTTATCTCAATTTGTAGCTAGACATATGATGTTACATCTAATTTTCACCTATTTTCATAGCTCAACAAAAAAATTAACACTCAAAAAATAGATGGAAGATACTTTCTACTGATTGGCATTTACATGTGGGCTCAAAGGAAATAGTCTCTCTACTATATAGGGGTAAGGCTGCGTACTATCGGACCTCCCAGACCCTGCTTCATTGTGGGATTTCAGACTGGGCGATGATGATGGTATAGCTCACAAGTTAAATAAAAATTCTCTTCAATTATGTTCTTAGTTTTGAGTCTCTTTTTGGCTACTAACTATAATATGAAGGAAGTTTTAACTAAATTAAAACTTGAATAGTCTAATTTTGCCCATCTAACTCTTTGTTAACACTTACTAGCAAGTATAGAAATGATTTATTAGCATACTTTCCTAACTTGTGTCTATGTTATATAATGTAGCCTAATTTATTTTGTATTAGGGCTATAGTTAGGGAGATTATCTCTAATAACAGAGAAACTCGATAGTTGCATTGCCAATGATCACCTTGAATGATTTCCTTAATCCTTGCACTTGTAGATGGCAGGTCTCTGATTATGAACAACTTTAGTAATTTGTGCAATGTTCCTAGAATACTCTAATTATTAGAGCAAAACTACAAACAATAACCATTTCAACCATTGCTTCGAACTCTTGCCTTGAGTCCCTTATTCTCAACATCTAGTTTTAGGTTTGTCAACTCCCTGGTTCTTCTTAAAAGTTCCAAAACTTGGCTTTTAAATGTTGAGAGTGCATCCATCTTATCCATGTGGATTCCTTGTTATTGAATACTGGATCTTCTTGATGATTAGCATTTTGTTTATGACATGGATTCCAACAAACATCATTCCTCCTTATTTTAGAAAATAAGTATTTGAACATCTCACCTTTGATGATTTCCTTTGCGTGCATTTTTAAACCAAAGTAAATTCTTCATTTTCTTCTTAATAGCTTTAACTAAATTCCTTTGTAGCATAAGTTGAGATCTCTAATAGTTATGTATATTGTTAAGGACAGTGATCATAAGCTACATTCTTCCTACATAAGATAGGATCTTATTCCACCAGCTATTAATTTTATTATTGATTGCATCAAATAAACGTTGATATTCCCTGAATGATGGCTCTTTGTATTAATTAGTATACTAAGATAATTGAATAAGGCTTGCTGAATTTGACAGCCAGATATTCTAGCTAGTTCCTTTAACAAGCTTAAAGGCTCTACAAATGTAAAAAGTTGTCTTTTAGATTGATTATGTTTAGGCCAAGCATAATCTTTAAATTTTACAAGGGTTTTACGAAGATTTCAATTAAATGAGCACCATCTCCATATGCAAACAATAAATTATAAATAAATGCAATAAAAAACTTCACTTAACTTTATATTATGGGAGATGAGTTTAGTTAGAGCCTAAAGACACAATATGTCAATACTAATGAACAATCTAGTTAACTCTTCATTTCCTAGAACTCTATATGAGAAAGAGGAAATGCACTGTTAAATCCATTCTGTAAAAATCTTAGAGAAAAAAACACCTTAAAGATAAGTGAGTATGAACTTCCATTATATATTGGATCAAAAACTTTATGGAAATCAATTTTTAATGCACAACTTTTGATTGATAACTTATTATGATAATTCTTAATTAAGTCTTGAACTAGAAGAAGGTTATTGCCAATATTCTCTCTTTAAAATAAAAACACCTTGACTAAGAATAATAAGGCTCCTAAATGCTCCCTCAAACCTCTTTGCAAACATCTTTGAAATGATCTTGTAGATAACATTTTAGTATGAGGTAATCCTAAAATTATGTAGTATATTCAGGTTAGCTACCTCGGGAACTAGGCATTTTATTTCTCCTTGCATAGCCTATATGCCATCATGTTTAATCTATGTTCACCAATTTGGTGCTAACACAACTTTGTGTTTAACCTTATGCTAGTGGTGCTTATTTATATTAAAATTTCTAAAATGTGAGATAGAGCAACATGATAACAACGCAGTCCTGTGTTAAGAATAAAAATTAAAGTTAATTGATTAAAAGAAGAGGTAGCAAGAATGAGAGGAAGCTTTACAAAAATGTTTTGGAACTAAAAGATTCAAATTGGGATACAATCAAAATAGGTAGAGAGAAAGTGAAAAGATTATCTTAAAAGAGAAATAAGGATTTCAAGAATATTCATCAAGAATTCAAGATTCATGATGATGATGTCTTTATCTTTTGTTCTTTTTTATCTTGTGATGTTCTTTATAATTTATTCATAAACTAATTGGGATATAGGTAGGATAGACCCTATGATGTAAGTTTTGAATTTATAATTTGATTTAATGAAATACCTAGTTTTCTTGAGATTTATTCATATTTTTATATTAGTTTGAATTTAACGAATGAAAGTTGAAGGTTCAATAATTAGATTCATACATTGAGATTGAGAGAAGAGATGTGTATTGATATATCATATATAAATGATGAGGGTTAAGTAAGTTACTCAAGAGAGAATTACATAATCTTCTTAAGTTAAGATAAAACCTAACACAAGAATCCACAAATCAAATTAATATATTCTTAGGTTATCTTGAATAGTAAGAGATTTCAATTAATTCAATCTAAAGATAAGGATTGTGTTACTTAAAACAAAGCATAATTATAACTTAGGGATTCTTACTGGTCTAAAAAACCAGTCATTCATTAAATTAGAGTGAAGTTGAAACGCAATGCAGTCCTAAAGAATACGTTACTTGATCATTGTTTTGTTTAATGTTTTAGAATTGTTTAGTTACTTTCCTTTTTAATCAGTCATATTTGATTGTCTAAATAGTCAGGTTTGTAAGAAATTGGTAATTAAGAACTAGTCTTTATGGGATGAACCTGTACGTACTAGCTCTTACAATAACTATAATGTATGCCTGTGATACAAAATAGAAATGTCAAGTATTTAGCATCGTTTCCAAGGAGTTTGAGTAGTTAATTTCATTTAATTTATAAACTGATTAAAGTAGACTTTTATTTTGTTTTATCTTATTTTATTATCATTTTATGACTTTTCTCTAATCTTTCTCTTTTGTAGTTTGACTTTTTATATATGACAATCTAAAAATCATAGGAATTTAGATTGACAAAAATCTATATATAAGAAGAAAACTCAAAAGATGAATATAGCTGAAGAGGAAAAGATGGTTGGTGAAGAATATTAACTCTTTGAAGGATTTTGGTTATATCAAATGCTAAAAGGATTAGTTTGGGCAATGTAAAGGCCAATATTAAGGCCAACAACTTTGAATTAAAACCTTCTCTTTTCTCCATGGTACAAAAAACTAAATTTAAAGGGTGCAAGATTTGCACCTTTCTTTGTTCCTGAAGTATTATGATATGTTGAAGCTTAATAATGTCTTACTAGATGCAATGAAACTAAGGTTATTCTCTTTTTCATTATAGGATGATATGAGAGTATGGCTACAAAGCTTACTAGTAAGATCCATCACTACTTTTTTGAAAAATAGATTCATCATTTTTTGGTATCAATTATCCCAAACTTTTCTTTCTAAGTTTTTCCCCCTAGGAAAAACTAATCAAATCAAAATTCATATTACAACTTTTGCTCAAAAGGAAGGTGAGTTGTTGAGGTCATGGCCCCATCATAGGTGATAGGTGCTTAATTGACTATGAATTTATTCCATAACACTTAGTGATTATTGATATGAAAATGCCTAATATTGATATGAAAATACTTAAGATATTCACTTTGACTCACATGTGATTTTAGGCACAATTCAAATGCGAGAGAGCTAAAGTGATTTGAAAGCACTATATTTGAGTCATTTTTTGAAGATTCACACTCACTTGTCTTTGTGGAGAAAGAAGAAGAAGATTAAAACCAAGGGAAGAAAAGTAAATACCAAGGAAGATAAGACATATGCTAAACATATAAAGCAAAAGATTAGAGCAAGATAACAAGGAGTCACGGCTATGTTAACTTGTCACAGTCGTTAACATTAACTCATGGCTATGACAAGGTGTCTCACAGCAGCCACGAGAAGGCTCTTATATCCATAAGAGGGTGTATTATTAACCCAAATCCTATTTTTTGCTATAAAATCTTCATTTATGTGACGACTGAAAGGTTTCTAGTGTTTTTGGTTGGGGAGAGCTTTGAGAGCTTGGGGGAGACAGAAGAGGGTGACAAGCTATCAACCCTAAGAGATCCATAGAGGGGTAGCTTTCCAATGCCAGTTTAGAGGTTACATCGATGCTGACGACCTGGTTAAACATTCCTTTTCTTGTATTTGTGGTTTCTTTCTCTCTTTATGAATTAACTATGTTATCCTATGCATATGGATTTGGGTTTTGGTATAAATATGATCGTATATCGTATAGTTTGGTTGTTTGTGTATGAACCCATAGTCACAATTTCAATATAATCCGTAATTGTAATATTTGAGCTTCATTTGTAGCGACTAATGGTTGTAATCATTAGGGATAACATAACCTAGGTTGATGACTTAAGTGTATGTGGTTGTTGCTTAGATTAATCATTTTTCATTATTTGTAATGTGACTACCTAATTGAATATAGAGATTGTATCCTAGGTTATTCGGTAGTTAGGTTTAATTAACTATCATATCTTAATTAGATATGACGTAAGGGAAACCTCAGGTTAATAAATCTTATTATTAACCTACGATTAATAGTTTAAGGAGAGGTAAAAGAACAACAATTCAATGAAATATGTTTAATAAGGGCGTAGGCTGAGATTGAACCAAAGAACCGAATTCTTAACGAGTTCATCACTTTCATCATTTTTTGCATGTTTGCTTTAATTTGTTTTCATTAGGTTAGTTTTGCTTTATTCTCTTATTTCAAACCAAACCAACCACCCCCAGAAAAAAATATAAGTACTAATTAATTTCATTTCAAAAGCTAAGCGAACACTCTCTATAGGATCAACCTAGACTCACCACTATTATAGTAGTAGGTCTAGTTTATTTTGAGTAGCGTTACAATGTGCTAGTATCAATAGGCCAGAGAAGAGGCTCATTTATTAGACATTTTGTAATTAGATGACCTATAACACTAAGATCTTAGTAGATACTGCTATTGGTAATGCTCTCATGAATGAGATCATGGATCAAGCATATAAACAGATCAAGGACATGACTCAAAACCATTACTAATGATCAAATGAAAAAGTCTTTCCAAAGATGGTTGTAGTTGAGTATGATATTGATTCCATAAATCTTCTCACCACTAAGGTTGATGTTTTTTTTTAATTTGATCATATGATAGTGAATTTTATAGAAACACCTAATGTTTTGTATGACATTTTTAGATGTCAAAGACATTTAGTTACTGACTGTCAATTGGGGAATCCTTTTTCTATGATTAATTTGTTGAATTGTTTAACTATGTTAACAACCCTAACCAAAAGAATGGTCTTTTTCCTAACACCTATAACCTTAGTAAGAATATGGGAACAAATTTAAACCTATCCCTCAAAATAATATTAGGAAAACCCCCTGGTTTCCAATCAAGGCCTTTTAAACCCCTCCTCATAATTCTAACTTATAGTCCACACTTGAGAATTTCCTAATGAACTAAGTAAAGCAAAATAAGGAGTTTAAGGATGCGATTAGGTTGCTTAGTTCTAAGGTTAACTTTATATCAACCTATAATAAGATGTTAGCCTAAATTACCAAACAACCCCTCACTTCCTATAGGACCACTTAGTCAACTTTTTGACTAACCTAAGAACCTTAGAGACCATTATAATACTATGACATTAAGGAGTGGTAAAATATTAGAGAATACTAAAGTGGGAAAATTTAATAGTTAGAAAAATAAAGAAGGTGAGACACCTACTAAGGAAAGTGAAACCAAGGAAGAGAAAAGAAGAGATGATAAGGAACCAAAATATGTTCCCTTGCACAATATAAGTTGCCTATGCCTTTCCCATGAAAATTGGCTAAAGATAAACTCAATAAAGAATTTGAAAAATTTTATAAGTTCTTCAAAAGTTGTATATTGATACCCCCTTTATAGATGATTTGAAACAAAAGCATCCTATGCTAAGTTTTTAAAGGAGATATTATCTAGGAAAATAAAGCTTGAGTAGTGGGAAACTATAACTTTGAATAAGGCTTATGGAGCAATGATTTAGAATAATTTTCCTCCTAAACTTAAAGATTCTGGCAATTTTTATGTTCTTTGGATTATTAGTGATATAAGCTTTAATCATGTTTTATGTTATTTAAGGACAAGTGTCAATCTTATTACTTTATTTATTTTTATAATGCTTGGGATGGGAGATTTGAAACACATCTTTTCCTTATAATTTATGGATCATTCTATGAAACATCCAGCAG
The DNA here is from genome assembly GCA_026546855.1 of Erythroxylum incrassatum. Taxonomy (NCBI): domain Eukaryota; kingdom Viridiplantae; phylum Streptophyta; class Magnoliopsida; order Malpighiales; family Erythroxylaceae; genus Erythroxylum; species Erythroxylum incrassatum. The sequence goes on from JANVCL010000009.1 coordinate 4,514,567, forward strand.
GCATATTGGAGGATGTACCCATCAAAATCAATGTTTTTCATTTCTTTAGACTTTATGGTTTTAGACATGGTGGAATACATAGATGTACCCTTAATTTTGGGAAGACCTTTTCTTGCCACTTCTAAGGCTTTAATGGATATACATGATGGGAAGTTTCCCCTAAGAGTTAGGAATAAAGAAATAAAGTTTAAGAAATCTAAGCTAATAAGTCACATTGTTACGAAGTATGATGATTGTCTCTATTTTATTGTGTTTAACATATACCTTATATTATATAAGAGGTAAACCCATAATATATTAAAGGACAAGCATCATGCATGAATAAGAGAAAGAAAAGGATAATCATATTTTAAGGAAGCATATAGTATGAGATAGTTGGATATTTGACTATATTTTTACACCCATGTTTGATGTATTTCACTTGATATTTTATACTATTATCCTATATTTGGTACTTAATTTGCTTCAAGTGTGTTTATGAGTTATAATTTCTGTTGGATGCATTTTTATCATTAGAATTAATGGCATTTCCCTTAATTTCTGGATTAATTATTGGGTCTTATACATATTTTTCCTACTAAATTATTTAGTTTATCTTAATCTGCATTTTTAATAGGTCCTGTTTAATTTGTAGGAAATACACTTGTTTTTAATTGAAAAAGACCACAACAATAATTAAATGAGGGAGGCTAGTCGTAGCTATGGAGAAGTTAGTTGGAGGCGTGAACAACAGCTCCACTTTAGTTGACCGACGTATGCAGTTTGAGGACAAAGGAAGAAAATCACGTTTCAGCTACAAAGGAGGCTAGACGTTGTAGCATGCATGGAGATGATTGAAGCAGCAAAATGAAAACAACCAAAGACACACACGTTACAACCAAGGGAAATAAATCAGCAAGCAAAAAGATCAAGAAAATCAGCTACTGGCGTGAACTTAGGTGGACGTGAACCAATCAAGTGGAAGCAACATAATACAGCCTTAAATTAGCAACAGAAAGGAAAAATGGAGGTCCACTCACACATGAGCTGGAGGAGGCATGAGTATTTAATTTTCAAATCAACTTTATGGCTCGATTTGGAGGGTGTTGGCACAAGTAGCTAGGAAAAATCACGTAGCCTCTCAGAACATAATTGACGGTAAATGAATGAAACTTAAATAGCTGAAGGCACCAATCATGTGGAAGCAACTAAGAGAGACCCAGCGGCACCATTTAATCAACAAGCGAGGAGGACACATAAGTAGACAGAAGGTTGATGGTCCATAAATCAGGCGGCAGCAACTAAAAACAAAGCAATTAAAACACGCACAGTGAGGAGAGTTACGTAAGAGAGGGATAGACAAGAAGGGGCAGAATAAAACAAGGGAAATGTCAGCTAAGAGGGACCCAGGAGCATGGAGAGCAGAGCAAATTGAATGGGCAAAGACAAAATAAAATGAAAAAGAGAAGGAAGCGGCGGCATATTCACGTTCCAGAAAAAAAAAGGGGGCTCTACCTATTCAGCTTTTCAAGCAAATTTCTCTTAACGCTACTTGGGGAACTCTCCAGCACTCACTCAAGTTGGGAGCATCAATCTTAGCACATTGAAGAAGAAGCCATAAAGCTGGAGGCAAAATTGAAAAGCAACATCACCATTTGTTCTTCCATTCCTTCTACTTATTTCATAATCATAATGCTTGATTTTATTATTTTCAATGCTGCTACTGTTATTATGAGTAACTAATCCTTTCATTCTAGGATTTTAACGGAACCCTTGATGTAATC
>JANVCL010000009.1:4572787-4588401 GCA_026546855.1 Erythroxylum incrassatum
GCAAAAATGTACTATTCACATGTATGCGGATATGAGATTATGCATGAACATGTAAGGGTGTTTCTAAGCACTCGAAACCATTCCAAAAGACTATTCTACCCTTCCCATCGATGATGGGAGGCTACAAAATTCATCTCAAATTCCTACTCAAAATCATTCATATAATAGCTAGTAAACTATTGTCTTTCACATGCATGAAAAAACAAAACAAAAACTATCATTCATACATCATTTTCCTGCACTACTTCAATACCAATACTACATTCAATCCATCCTTAATCATTCATAATTAAGGTTCTATTCAAACATACCACAATAGATTAGTATTTCACTTCCTTGCTTAGCTCTCATGCCACCTCAAGATCAACTTTTTTAACCTTACTTGCATGTAAGATCATTCAAAACAAGATGAAAGTAGGATAAATTTCAACAAAGGCAAAGAGATGATAGCAGATTATAGCTATCTTTGTAAAGGGTATTGTATGGATTTTGGGTGGAAATGCTCAGCAAATCCAATGTGTGAATGAGATGTGTATGTTACGGCAGTGAGAGGGAGAAGAAGGATAGTCTTCAGTAAAAACACATCAATTAAAGATGACTATGCCATTGCCATATGTAATATGAGTGTTCTTAAATGAAGGACACTTGTCACATTAAGAAGCAAGCTACATGTCCTCTCCCTAGCTGGCACACTTATCCTTCTATAAGGTTGCCATTTGTCACTTATATTTACTGTCATTTGTCACTTAATTTATAGGCTTAGTCGTCCTAATTTTCGACATGTCAACTTGTCTTGTCACTTAACATTTTCCTAGACTAGGTGTACATATTAATTTGTCAATTTTTTAATTGTACCAATTAATTCCAAATTACAATTTGTAATCTGTCAATTCTTGTTATTGGTAAACCAAAGTACAAGACAATGGAAATGCACATTCATATCACATTCATTTTGAAACTCTCATATCCCAGAATATGTCAATTGAGTGCATATGCCATATTTGCAATGTTTTTCGAAATTAGAAATCATATGTGTATGCTATTATTATGTATATGATTGAAATCATAAAATCATGTTCTAAGTGTACCGAATTCATTTTATATGATGCCACTCATATGACTCAATAGTCTAACACTTTAAATCCTTTAACAATTTAAGAGACGGGATATTACATTTTGTCACGATTGTGGCATATTTGCCATGATTATGGGCCGTTATTTCAGCCCGAGTGTCTTCGAAATTTCTCCGTTCTTCGATGTTAACCCTGAAATACTAACAAACACATCAAGGTACCTTAAAAACATAATAATTAAGCTCAAAGATTTATACTAACCCATAAAAACACTTAAATACAATTAATTAAAAAACTAATACAATTCTAACCTAAACACATACTAAACGATATAGTTAACACTTAAATACATATCAAACTAATCCGTAAAACATAATGCAATTCACACTTATCAACATCCCCACACTTAAACGTTTGCTTGTCCTCAAGTAAACAAAACAACAAACACACAAAAAATTTACACAGCACACAATGCAATAATGAGACAATGGCTTCAACTTCATGAAATAAATTTAATTTTAAACACAATCATTCAAGTCATTTCAAATCATTAACATGCAAAATCCGCATCTTGGGGCTTTAAACTACATATACATATTAATCCAAACTCAAGTGTTAAATTGTTTACCCTTTTCAATTGCACACATACATTAATAATAATCTAGTTTGTTAAAACTTATTCTTGTTGAATTCAATTGATAAATCATTGCTTGTATATTTGTTATACTTATACTTGGTAATAAATTAAGCGAGTGAATCAAGTCATATGTGTTAAGATACGTAATGAGACTTGATAGCTTAATAGACCTGCAAAACTCAGATTAATAAACAAATGGAGAGAAAACTTAATAGGGAATTAATTATCCTTAGGATTACTTCAAATCCAATTAAATAGTTAAGTGTAGTTTTGTGAATCAAGAAGTTGCAATTCTATTATTATCGATTTCAACAAGGATTACTTAATTAGATCTCGAGAAAGACTAATCAAAACCTTAGCATATCTAGCATCAAGCATAATTGAATCAACAAGATAAAGGGGAGACAAAACAAGGATAGAATAATTATGAAGTTTCCAACTTTAATTAACTTTATTTATATTGGTAGTTCAATTATTTAGTTGTTTCGTTTTATTAGTTATTTCAATTTAATCAATCTTTTATTACCTTAGTCAAAGTGCATTCAAGTTGTTAGGTGACTAATTAATCCTCGTGGGAATGATACCTTTGGTATTATGAGTTATGATCTGTATACTTCCAGTATTAAAGTTTTCTATATAAAACTGTCAAAAGTGGTCTCCACCAAAGTTTCCCAACTATCTGACAAGGAACTCAAGAAGAACAAAGCCTGTAGCTCCTGCATCTCAGTGATTTTCAAGATAGCATGATGATCTTCATAGTGTTTAGCTTGTTGATGATATCTTGAAAATTATTGAGATGCTCATACACTAATTTTCTAGCCTTTAACTTCAGGTTTACAAGTTTTTTTAATCAACATGGCCTTGTTGTGAGTGATCTTCCTCTCATAAAGACCCTCCAATTTCTTTTACAACTCGAAAGAATTAAACTCTTAAGATTAAAAATGCTGATATTAATCCACTATCTAATTATTTCCAAGGTTTTTTGCTTCATTTTTTCCCACTCTTTATTTTCATTTTCTCCTGTTTAAATGGAACATCATTTTTTATACTTTTTTCCCACATCAATTGGATCATAGAGATATTTGCAATGTAAAAGGTCTTCCATTATAGGTCTCCATATTGAGTTGTTGGTTGATGTCAACTTAACAATAGAGCTATTGCCATTATATATCTATAGATCTAACACCAATTGTTGGAGTCTAAGTAATAAGACCCATAAGTTCAATAAAAACACTCGACCAATATTAAACTACTCAAACAATATAGATGGCATAAGAATAAATATAGCACACGAATTATCATGGAAAACCCTATAGTGTAAAGGAAACAAAATCACGTGACAAACTAATAAGAAAATCCACTAAATCAAATATCAAGTATACAGTTGTTTTAAGTTCTAAGCTATTGATCCTAACTTGAGACAACCTAAAATACAATCACGGTTAATCCAATAAGATTCCAAGATTAAGTATAAGTTGATATTCAAAGTAATAATGCTCCAAACAAATCTTGAAAATCAAACCCCAATAAAATTGTTATTAAAGAATGTTGTTTAGACTCAAAAACTATTCTTTTATTTTTTTATCTTATTCAACTATTTCCCCTAAAACTTTATATCTTAAAAATAAGGTTCTTAAAAATAACGTTTTTATATTAAAAACATCGCACACATGGCCATGTCTGGTGATCGTGTCCAACAATTATTCCTGAAAAGTCGATATGCAAACATACACGATGTTATTGACTTACATAATTGACGACATAGTCGTGTCTAACCTCAAGCATCATCAATCAACACATACAAAGTTACAAAAGCTTACATGTTCATCCTCAAAACCAGGTTCATCATTGACAAAGGCTTGTTCAATTCAAACACAGGTATGTCTTCCAAAAACAACTCCAATTCATTAGTTCTTCCAAACACAATCATGGTGACAGTTTCCCATGTTCCTCACGGTTAGGTAGGAATAAATTCAGAATAAGTTGTGAGGTCGAAGTAAACTCTAGTCTCTTTATGATGGAACTTGATTTTGTAGGAGTTGATACTAATTTGTCGTGTCTGATTTCGTGGTGATATTAAAGAACCACGTCGTAATACAATGAATATGGCACCTGAATTGTACCCCATATGATGTCCAACGGATTGCAATTGAAAGCCACTCTTCGAGTGCGAGTTAGCGAGGATTTCACACCGTCATGAATAAAGGGAGAAACCATGCGAAGAAGAACAAGTCTGGTGGATCAGATCTGAAAATAAGTGGCTCCAAAACGTTTGCTCTTAAAATGGGTCCAAGCGTGCATGGATGACCAAGTCGTCCACTAATTGATGCTTATCATCTCGAGAAGGACCTCAGCGCAAAAGTATCTATCCCCCATTTAACTCACTTTGGATTTTGTTCTACCATACACGGTCCCCAGTCTTGAATTCTAATTTGTCTCCAAGGTTTAAAGCCAAATTGCCGATGGCAATGATTTAAGCCACTCTGCTCCTTCCTCACGTCTATCCTCTGGGGCCCTGTTATTAATCCTGGGGCTTGCCACTCACGACAACAGTTATTTCTGCACTAGACCGATCCTTCCCCTTCGTTTTCGTTATATGATCATTGGTTCTTTTGCCTTTTCTTTGGTCAAACTTTACATCAAAGCTAACGAGTGCTCTTCAGATGTATTTCATTTTTCCTTTTTGTCACTTATTTTATTCATTTAAGTATCCTGTAGTTTAGGGTATTAAGGGTATATACATATACATACACACTAAAAGTTTGTTTCTCTTATTTTATATATCTAAAATTTCTTATAATTAAATATATAATTGTTATGAAGTTCATGGGTATAAACGAACTTTGGTATTATATGCTTAATTCTATCACTTTTAATAAATCTTCTCTTAATTTGTGAAATGCATATTGCATCATCTTCTTGTGTCACCATGAGTGAAATTTAATTTAAGAAAGTCCACAAGATTTTTTTATTTAATTTTAATTATGGAAATTTTAGATGTAGTGCAATTATTATAACTTTTTTCAATAAGGATAACAAGTTTTTTGAAAAATTATTCAGTTTGCATTTAAAAATTATAAAATAGAATAAAGAATTTGCTTAAAGGTGAAACACCTCAAAAGATTTGAATGTATATCTATATATACTAAGGATCCTATCATCTCTTTCAAAATTCTCTTATAATAAAATTAAAATACATTTATTATCATAATTTCAAAATTAAAAGTTGTAGTTTACAATTAAATAAATAATATTTAATATATAATTAGATAGAGAATCTAGTAACTACAATTCAAGTAATGCAAAATATCATTAATAGAAAAAATAAATAATAGTTCTTTAAATATCAGAATAGCCAAAACAAGATTAAAGTATGACAAACAAGTTTGGAAATTTTCACCTTATGCTAAAAATCAAACATTAGTATCCATGCTGCAAGTTATAGAAGAACGATGATTATGAATACAATATCACCTATAGTTTATCCATCTGAGTTCATCAAATGGATTCATTATTTTATAACATCGCTTTCTTACTTAAATTTGATGAATGGAGAACCTTCTCAATTTTATACAACTACTAGAGGAATCAGATAAGGTCATCCTCTCTCTCACTATCTATTCTCCATTGTTACAAAGGTACTGCAAAGGATTACACAAGGGTGTACAAAGGAAATTTCTAAACTCAAATTCCATTATAAATGTGATGGTCTTGGGATTATTCAACTCTCATTTACAGATGTTTTACTTATGCTATGTGGCAATGATCCTATTTCTATTGAAACACTTTTGAAAGCTTTGTAGATTTTTCAAGAAGTCTTTGGGATCAAGTTTAACCCAAGCAAGAGTGTTGCTTATCTTTATAGACAAAGTTGTGGAAATTTGATGACTTTGATAGTAGATGTTGAACTTAGTGTACACCAACTACCTCTTACTTATTTGGGAGTCCCCATATCTACAAAGAAGCTTAAGGAAGCTGCTTAAAGACCTCTTATTGAAAAAGTCAGCAGAAGACTCCTAATGGAATAACAGATTCTTATCATATAGAGGTAGAGTACAGTTGGCCATCACCATTTTTAATAATTTGCATATCTACTGGTTATCACATCTAGTTATTCCTTAAAGGGTCCAGAAGAAAATTGATAAAGGTATTAGATACTTCGTCTGGAATGGACAGAATTCTAGTGGTGGAAAATTATCCAAAGTTAAAATGAAGTGTCATATGTCTTCCTAAGAAGTATGGAGGAACTCAGCTAGCACAATAAGCAAAATTTTATTGGCAAAAAGACTGTGGAGGTTATGCTGGGACAAAGAAAGCTTTGGGTAAGATAGGTTCACATGTTTCACATCAAACAAAAAAAGCATTTGGTACCTCTCAATCTACTTTACAATCTTACACTTTTCAACAGATCTTACATATGAGACCGTTCATGCATCCTCATATCAAGCATCAGGTTGGCAATGGGAAGAATATAACTTTTTGGTTTGATAATTGGCATGAATTAGGGCCTTTATGTAACACTAACCTCTTTATATCCTTAAGAGGATCTATCCCCAGAGATACTAAAGTCTACTCTGATTTGGAATAATAGGTGGCATTGGTCATTTCATATTAAAATCTTATTATCATATCAAAATTACATTTTTTTTCATTATTCTTCATTGTACTCTTCATCTTGTTGCATATGTTGGTCCTCTTGCTCAATATTTGCTTTAGTGTAAAAAAATTTGTCAATTTTTGGTTTGCCTTCTAAATGTTATTCCTTTTTAATAATTAAATGTACTTCTACCAAACCCACAATGACTCTTTATTTGTAAATAGTATTTATAATATCTTTGATAAAAGTATTTTATTTCTAGCTTTAATCAAAAGTATACTCAACGTTCCTTTTTTTTAGCGTGTAAACATCACTTGACCTTAATTTAATGTCTATTGCATTGTTCATTTCATCTGTCTATAAGAAGTGTATAAGAATGTTTAGGATAGATAAATTCACATGTAAGGATTTGAATGTACATTTTATTTATTACTAAGCATCCTTCCATTTCTTCTAAAATTCTTTTCTTATAAAACTAAAATATAATTATAATTAGAAGTAGAAATTAATGTCTTAATTTACAACTAAATAAGGAGTACTTGTAAAATATAAACAAATAGAAAATATAGAAATTAGAATTCAAGTAATGTAATATATAATTAATGGAGAAAATTATTAATAATCTATTAAATATCAAAGCATACCATCTAGAACATCTCTCTCTCTCTAAAACCTCTACTTTCCCTCTCAACCTTCTTCTACCTTTATTTACCTACCAGCCTCCTCAACTTTGTGTCAATCCTTTCCTATCTGAGGTCCAATGTTCTCATTTTGGTGTCATATTTTTCCCATTCCCACCTCAATACCTATCCTTTATATTTTCCTTTTTTATTTCTAGCTCTGATTCAAGTTCTTGCTTAGCAATTCTTAGACTAGTCAGTCCCCCTGATTCGAAGCCTTTAGTACTTACCCTTGGAGGTCAAATCAAAAAAATTAATTCCAAGGATTGCAATATAGAATGCAACCTCGAGTCGTCTCACTTGATTGGAACCTAAAGAAATGGACCTAAGCTAGCCTAAATGTCGTGGAATGCAAACTAAAGTAGTTAGGAAGGGGGTTTTGATTCTTTCAAAAAACTGACAAAATTGAACGAATTGTAAGAGAAATGTGTAAAAATTGTTTTTGGGATTTCTAGGAATAAGAATTTGAAAGTTAAAAACAATAATCAAATGTGATGGAATCCTCTTGAAAAAATAAGCTTTGGCTATCATTGTTCGGAATAAATCTTGGTGGGAGTGAAAATCACTAAGTTTCAAATGAAAAACCTTAAAGAACTCTTTAAGTTCAAGGTTTTAATCAATGAACTTCATTTCTTAAAACCTTGTTGAATGCTTCTTAGTATGTGCAATGGGTAAGTCAATGCAATTAATCAATTTGGGATCTAGCATCATCTCAATATCAAACACATCTAGGCAGATAAAAGAGAATTAACAAAATCACAAATAGACATATATGAGACTTCATATATTCAAGCTCTAATCTCTGCACAAACAAAACCCAATAACACATTAAATGTTTAACACTTGATTAAACTCTAATTAAGAAAAATCTAACTACAAATTACAAATCATAAACTTAGGAGTTCATAGTAATATAGCTGAACATGATTAAACTACTCCCCTTTGAAACACATTGATCTCCAACCACTGCTACATCTTCAAGAGGAAAAGGTGCTTAACCAAGCATTACTCCAGGAGAACTCACAACCGGAAACCCACCAGAAGCATCCATGGTAGCAACTGTCGATGAAAGAGTTAACTATGCAAATGGAGGAGAGGTGCTAATGGATGTTTGAAGTTTAGATAGAGTGAGGTGTTGTGTATATGATCTGTGTATCTCTCTCTGTTGGCTTTTAACCTAATATGGTAGGTTTTTAAACGAAAGATGATTTGGATCGAGTCGCATAGTTGGTGAGTTTCCTAAAAATAGTTCGAGTATTCGAAGGTTCGTCGTGAAGACAAATAAGTTCATCACGGCGAACTTTTCTCGAAAGGTTTTGCTTCATTGTTGGTTCCTTCGCTGCGGTGAAAGAATTAATTTTCGTCACGAAAATATTTTCCTGAAAGTTCAACTTGAACTGCTTCGTATTTTGCCACGGTGACAGATACCCTTCGCCGCAGCGAACTTCCTGTTACGCCTATTCACTCGTTGACTTCACTTTAGCCTTCCTTGACCTTACATCTTCTTTTTGAGTCCCATCTCCTTGAGTTTCCTACAATGAAAAATGGTAGTTTGCAATATCAATTGCTCTCAGAAAATTAATTAGTGCAATTAATACTGATTTGTAACAATTTTTACTCTCAAACTACACAAAATATAGGTATATCCTCAAGGGTCAATTTAAGCATAAAATCTAGAAATAGGAGTCAAAAAGTGTAGTAAAAGTCATGAAAATGTCGCCAATTTATATAATAAACTTGGGCTCAATCACCAATTTAAGTGCTTTAGTTATCTTCTCAGATTGTTTTTTCCTTGCCAAGCTTTCAGTTGTTTCCAACATCCATCCATTCCTTTAATCTTAATCTTTCTTTTCATCTCTCCCACTTTTTCTTTTTTTTGTATCTCGCCTTTCCCTACCCTTGGTTTGCCTTTTTCCTTTATTTCCTCTTTTAACTCATGTCATTTACTGAGCCTCCGAATATTCCTCTTTTTCCTCCTTTTAGCGCTACTCCTACTAGCCCTACTACCTCTCTTGTCATCTCTCATACTTCTACCAAAATTTTATCCCTTCTCTTTGAGTTGGGCAAAAACTAGGCCAATCTAAAAAAAACTAGCTATAGAGTTTGGGAGATGATGCACCCCAACAAAACCTTCACTATTTGCCTCCTAAGTTTGACAATGGATCCTTTATTTTTCACCTACCTATTGACATTTTGAAGGAGAAAACTTCAAAATAGGACACAAATCCCATAGGACTTTCCTTGTACAAAAGGCGACCCTTTCCCGTACTCAATTCCTAGTCCAACTACCAATGGAAGAAAGGAGGTCTTTAAGAGGTCTTGCTTAATGAAGATGGGATTTTTCTCTTCAAATTTGACTCAACTGAGCATACACAAAGCATTTTAGAAGTTGGCCATTGGAATTTTAACAACCAAGTAACTGCTCTAAAGATGGAAGTCAGAGTTATATCTTTAGGAAATCAAAACACAATATGTCCCTTTATAGGTGAACATCCATAATATTCCTTTAGAATATTGGACTATAAGAGAGGCATTTTGTTAGCTACCTTAGCAAGCCCCTTTGTCTTGAGAAGCAGCAATTAGCTTTAAAAGAGTAAGTTACATGCATGTTTGTGTTTTAATGGAAACACGAAACCCCTTACTTGAATACATCCCCCTTGTACAATTGGATGAGAATGGTTCTTTATTTGAGGATACAGTATTTATTTCTTATAACTAAAGACTAGATCAACCAAAAACTACTAAAATTTGGAAACCAATTAGGTTAAAGTTTACTATAGGTGAATTCTAAGAAATTATGAACTTGGACATGGCAGTAGACAAGAAAAGAGGTAACTTGGAGGATCTTCAGAATCTAGACAAACATGTTTATTTTCTTGCAGAGCACTCAACTGAAACTTAGGATAAGGATAAAGACAATTTTAATCTAAAAGGCGGTGTAATACTAGCTTATGCATTAGAGAAGTTAATTGAAGTTTCTTCCAATGCAAGCATATGAAATGTAAATTGAATAATGTAATATCGATACAAACTGAAATGCATAAGGAGTCTCCTATAGAAATAAATAATCAGTTAATAATGGGAGAGCCTCAAAAACAAGGTAGGAAAAATGACTTTAAAGAGATAGTCAAAAGGAGATCAAATCGAAAGAAAAATATTTCCAAATCACTTTTACATCTATGATTATACTAGCATGGAACAGGGAGGGCTAAACTGCTCAAAAGAATAATTAACTTTTAACAATTTTCTTAAAGTTGTTAAACCTTTCATAATTGGTATTTTAGAAACCAAGCTAAGAGAAGACAAATGCAAGAATTTAAACTTGTCTTAGATGAACTGGACAATAATAAATAACCACTAATATAATTCCTATAGACGAATAGTAATTGCATTAAATCAATGAAGGATCAAGGTCCTAATTGATATTATATGAACACTTTAAACATCTTGAAGCTAATCTAATACAAGAGAAGGTAGCTTTCCATATTACTGTTGATATGCCAATAACCATTCCTTTAAAAGGATAGTGTGTGAAGCATATTAAAATATTTAGGAGCTACAATATCCATGCCATAAATCATACTTGGTGGCTCTAATGAAATCAAGGGTAACTCTTTCCTAAGAAATTATTTAAATGATTTAAGAGAATGTGCTAGCTTAATATAGGTAACTGACATTAAAATAGTGTGAACCTTTTATACTTGGTCTAATAATCAAAAGGATAACTAGTACTTGAGAAAAAAGATAGAAAGGGATTAGGGAATGAACACTAGTTTTTAAGCTTCCATGATAGCATTACACTTTCCACAACCCTATGGTTTCTAACCACATCCAAATTATGATCCTAAACTTGCTAGACACTCTAAGAATCAGATTTCCATTTAGATTCACTATTATTCTAGCTCAGATGGAAAGCTTTGAAGAATCCATCTAGGTTATTAACTATAATGTCAAGGGTATAAGCTCTTCACATGCATAAGGAAAATTAGTAAGATGAATGAAGAGCTAAAAGAAGTTAATAGAAGGAAAATTGGGGACGTTCAGCAAGTAGTCTTTAATACAAGGGAACATCTTTGTAATGCATACAAAAATCTTTATCTTTCACCCAGTGATAGCTCTCTCACTGAGGAAGAGAAGGAAGCTCTATTAAACTACACAAAAAGAGTGAATTACAATCATTTTATATGGCAATAGAGAGCTCGAGCTTTATAGATCAAGGATGGTGACAAAAATACCTCCTTTATCTATAGTTTTGTTATTACAAAAAAGCTTTCTAATATGATTATTTCAATCAGGAATAACATGGGGTTAGTTATCAATTCTCAATAAGGTTTGCTAAAAAAACCTGTAACTACTTCTCTTAAGTCCTAAGAACAAGTGTGGAAACATCCTCCTCCATATATGTCATTCCATCCATAACTGGTGAGTAGCTTTCATCAAATGATCTGAACTTACTCGCTAAGCCTATTAGTCACAGAGAAATAGAGGAAGTGGTCAAAACCTTTAACCCCAATAAGGGTTCTAATCCTGATGGAATGGATGAATTGTTCTTCCAGCAAGCTTTGCCAATAATTAGTAATATGGTCTCTAAAGTAGTGAGAAATTATTCACTTATCGGAAAATGTTGAAAGAAATAAACAAAACCTTCATGGGCCTTATCCTAAAAACCTATTCCCTTACTCTTTTAAATATTACCTATTTTCTTATGCAGTATAGTTTATAAAATTATTTCTAGATAAATTGCGAACAGGCTCAGGGTGGTTTTCCCAAACATCATTGACCATTATTAAGGTGGTTTCTTAAAGGATAGAAAAATTAGGGACAATGTTCTCCTAGTTCAAGATTTTTTCAAGAGATAATAAAAGAAGCATTCCCCCAAATAATTGTGCATTAAATATTGATTTAAACAAAGCCTTGGTCTCAATGGATTGGAGCATCCTTATTAACACTCTAAGAGCTTTTAAGTTCACTGAAATCTTTGTTAGTTGGGCGGAACAATGCATATCAAGTAGGACTGTAAGTGTGCTCTTCAATGGAGGACCTATAAAGTTGATTAAAGCAGCAGAAGTCTTGAGGAAAGGAGATTGTTTTGGGAATGGAAGTATTAACTAGGCTAACAAGACTAAACATTAGCAAGAAAGAAACTCCAAATACCATCTCAATTATAAGAAACTAAAGATAGTCAACTTGCTCTTTACAGATGATATTTTACTCTTCTCTAAGGCTAATCTAAATTTATTATATGTAATGTTAACACCCCTGAATTCATTCACCCAACTCTCAAGACTTCCAATTAATAAGGAAAAAGGTAAGTTGATCATGTCTATATGCACTCATCACTTGGAAACCTAATTCTTAACAATATCAGGCTTGAAAATTATAAAGCCCCTGATTACTTACTTAGGTATCCCATTACTATAAGAAGACTATCATTCAATGATTACTCCCCTCTTCTGGAGAAAATTCAGATAAGGTTAATAAGCTGAAAGAATTTTTTATCTTAATCTTGGAAAGTACAACTTCCAAACTCAGTGATCAGCAACCTTCATATACACTGGTCCACACATCTTATTATCCCATTGGGCATAATTAAATCTTTCGAAAGTATGATGAAAAGGTTTTCACATTCAGGTGATTGCACCAAGTAAGCCTTAGACACAATAAGCTAGAAAGATATTTCTTTACCCAAAAGAGAGGGTGGTTCAGGCATTTTTTTTCCATTATGATTATTAACAAGCTACATCTGTTGAAGAGGATATAGAGGTTGGTTCATGATAGGATAGTTTTATGGACCAAATGGCCTCATGAGTACTACCTAAGATATGATAGCTTTTGGAACCTTTTTTTTGTTCAACGGGAAACAGAAAACAAAAAATTACACGACAAGTGTGGGGAGACAGGTCCCCGACAGATCCTCTAATAGGATACGATGGCAACCGGTAGGTGTAGTGGAAAAATAGGTGACTCCAATGTTTTGGAACTTTTTCCCAAAAGCTAATGCGTTATGGACGCTTTCACAAATCCTTAAGCTCGGGAACTAATTAAAGGCTATAGTAAAACTAGAATTGGAAATAAGAAGACCATTAATTTCTACGATGATCATTGGCTATATATTAGTCCTCTAAGGAACATTGCTAGTCTAAATACTAATATAGCATAATCCTAAGCAAACAGTCAAAGATGCTATAAACAAAAGAGTTGAATGTATTAGAACCTTGCCAAGTAATTCATTGACCAACTTAATTCTTAATGCTCACCTTATCTTAGATGTGCAAGAAAGAGTAAAATGGTACTTGAATTCAGATGGTAAGTTCATTAACAACTCCTTTAAAATCTTCGTGTTTGTTTGGTTCAGCTTTTAGAGGGTGAATAAGCACTTTTGTCCACCGCAAAAGTTGTTTTTAAGAAAATTGAGCGTTTTGCTGTAAAATCCAAAAGCACTTTTTTCATAGAAATGGCTTTTCTGGAAGTTGAAATACATCTTTTTGAGAAGCTCAAATTTGGAGTTTTTCAAAAAATTACTTTTTCAGGTAGATTTTTCAGATCAATTAATGAGTCTATTTTTTAGTTCCTTTTACCTTTATGCTTTATACATAATTCCCACAATACCCACAAATATATATTCACGTTTATTTTGAGATTGATATAATATTATTTAAATTTTTTATATGATTTAATATTTATTTTTATATCATTTTTACTTATTTTATAATCCATATAAAAGATTTGGTTAAATATATTTTTATTTATGTTTTATATGATTTAAAATTATATAATAATTAATATATTGTGCTTTGCATATTGTTTAATATACTTTAAATAATTTTTATATACATAAATAAATAATTTTTATTATAAAATAAAATATAGTTAAAATTAAAAGTTCTTTTTATTTTTATGTTACTAAACAGTTTCATGTACGAAGCTCTTTCAAAAAAGTTATTTTTTAAATGACAATCAAACAGTCAACTGACTTCTTAGAAAAGTTCTTCTAAAAAAAGCTCTACTGATAAAAGCATTTTTAATTTTAACTATATTTTATTTTGTGATAAAAATTATTTATGTATATAAATATTATTTAAAGTATATTAAACAATATGCAAAGCATAAAATATTAATTATTATATAATTTTCAAATATATGAAACATAAATGAAAATATATCTAATCAAATCTTTTATATAGATTATATTATAAGTTAATTAATATCGAAAATAAATATTAAAACATATAAAAAAGTTAAATGATATTATATAAATCTCAAATAAATATCAAAGTTGAGTAAATAGTTAAATACATAATAAACAAGAATATGAGTTTGTGGGTATTGTGAAAACTATGTGTAAAACATAAGAGCAAAAGGGACTAAAAATAAATTCATTAATTGATTTCAAAATCTGCCCGAAAAAATTTTTTTTTTTGAGAAACTCTAAATTTGAGCTTCTTAAAAAGATGTATTTTGGCTGTCAAAAAAGTAATATCCATTAAAGAAGTATTTTTTATTTTACAGTCAAATACTTATTTTAAAAAATGCTTTTGTGGTTGAGAAAAGTACCTATTAATCTCCCAAAAATTGATATAAACAGGCACTATAAATCATATATAGTATAGATTGAAATGACTACCTCTTCACTTTTAGAATACTTTATCAAATTCTACGACTTCCTTCATTGCCATTTAAGTATGCTTTTGAATGTCCGAAATTTTTAGAAAGAAACCATAAAAGTAAAAATAGACGCTAAGTGGGTACATAGTCAGATTAGTATAGGGTTGGGATTTTAAGCGAAGAAGGAAAATATCTGATGATTATGATTATCTTTATATTGCTTAATTTCTTATCTTCAGAAGGCTTTTATAGTCCATCTGTTACTTTTTACAATGAGATACGGACAAGAGTAGGTAATCCTATGATACTATAATTTCATTTTTAAAAATTAATACATAGAAAAGACCTAATTACATTATTATTATTAGGAAAATTTTATTAAATATTAAATAATGATGATCATTACTAATTATTATTAAATGATACTTATCAATTACATACAATTTTTTTAACGCCACTATTATTGTAACCAACCATAAACAGAAGATAAAATCGTTTTAAAAGATACTTTCAAGCTGCCTAAGACTTATTTGGTTAGATGTTAATTAATGAAATGGAACGGAACAGAACGGAACGGTTTGTAATGCAATGGGATGTAATATAATGAAAATTTGTAAAATAGTAAAGTGTTGTTTTGACGATAGATGGAATAGAATGTAATGTAACAATTATTGTACCACTGATATTAAAATGATTATTACACTTACAGGAGATTTAATGTTATGATTTTAAAACAGAAATCACGTCCAATTAAAAGTCATAATTGAAGTCATAACTATGACAAATATTTTTTTATATTTTCTATTTTAAAATAATAAAAATTGAAATAAAAATTTTAACATTTTATTATTAATTATATACAAATTATTATTAATTATATAAAATATTATCATTAATTATTAAATAAATTTTATTTTATTGTAATTTATATTTAAAAATAATTTCTTTATATTTTTATTTATATAGAAATATATACAAACAATTAAAGAATAATTTTTTATATATTTTCTATTTTCATTAAT
>JANVCL010000009.1:4611095-4635794 GCA_026546855.1 Erythroxylum incrassatum
CATTGAAGTTCTAGCTTGTCCTTTTAGCTTTCCAACGTTATAAAGTATGCAATTTTTGGATGTCAGAGTTGAGAGATATGATCGTTTGAGTAGGTGATGTTGATTAGGTTGTGTATCCCGAAAAATTAGAGTATATGAAGTGATATCGGACTAGAAAGAGATGAATTTGGCAAGATTATGAATAATAGGGATGATAGGATGGGTTTAGGATCCATTGGAGGGGTCTTGGAAAATGGAAAATTAGTTTCACCCTAAGGTTACACGGCCTGCCTGTGTAAAATCACACAGACCGTGTGTTTGTAGCATAGGAGCACTATTTGACCCGAAGGTTACACGGCCTGCTTGTGTTGGTTTATACGATTCGTATTTTTTGACCCTCCAAACGATAGAATTTTATTTTTTTGTCTTCATAAAAGTTGTAGCCCTAGAAATCTTCATTCAAACCGTCTAAAAACAAAGTCAATCTGACATCCGTAGTGAGAGTTATGGCAATTGCGCCAAGGCATGTATAATATGGGTAAGGACATGAACATATTGGATTCTTTTAGCCATAACTTCTTTGTCCGACTCCGATTGAGGTGATTCTTGAAGCGATAGTTTCCTGGCACGTTTTTCTACCTTACAAAAAAATTTATAGCCATTGTTTTTGAATTCAAAAACATTGATTGGAAGAAGTGAGGGGTCAGTTGGGAGAGCATGTTTGGGCCATAAACATCCTTTGGTTTCTTAAGCATATCTTGAGCTATAGAGCTCCAATTAAGGTAGTTCTTGCTCCAAAATAAACTAGAGACAAAGAGCTACATTATTGAAGAAGTAAATTGTGATTATTGTGATTCCGCTATGTGAGCTCGCTCTTTTTGGTTTGAGATGTTGTAAGAATGATGATGAACCGATGGTGGCTAATGAGGGTCCTCTGAAGTAACCCTAACAAGGAAACCCACTTATGCTTTATAAGGGCTAAATGAATTAACCCTACAGGGTAAGACGAACACGTTTCATAATTCCGAAGAGTGTTGGAAATTTGTAAATAAGGAGTAATGAAGAAGATCATGTTTCATGATTTCACAAGAGTTGGATTCCGGAAACAAGCAGGGTCCAACATATGTGGCATGAAAGCAAGAGTTGGACTTCAGAAACAACCGAGATCCAACATTTGTGTATCAGAGCAAGAGTCCGCTCACGGTTTAGGACTCCGCATATGTGGTATGACAGCAAGCGTTGGATTCTGGAAACAAGCGGGATCCAACATATTTGGTATTAGAGAAAGCGTTGGACTCAAGCAACAAGCGGTGCCCAACAAAGTCAATGCAATGATGTCCTTAACATAGGTATAAACAAATATTCACTTTTGAATTCAATCAACATCCTGGATAGAATTTTCAACAACCCCTAACTTAAAGCATTTAATAACCAAATATGATCACAATTAGAAAGAAAACATACCCTAATCCAAAAAAGAAAAAGACAAATAGTATGATATACCTAGTAAAAGCACAATTGACCATCTTCATCCATAAATTAATCACTTAATCCTTGGAAACTAGAATTAAGCCTTAATTTAACCAAATTAAACCTTAGTGAAAGCTTCCTTAATGAGCAATTGTTAGCAATTATAGTCATTCCTTTGTATATATATTTTGTCAAGTATTAGGTTAGAAATATTCTTCCACCTGATCTTAGCTATCAGTAGACAAAGAAATTTATAAGTTTTCAAGAACTACTTTTAGTAAGAACCACTACTATTCAAGCATTAGGTAGATGAATTAATTAGGAGGTGTGTTCTTTATAAAGAAGTTATAGACATCCTAAATCATTATTATGTCATAAGAGTATGGTGGCCATTTTAGTGCAAATAATTTTTTTTCTAAATCATTATTATGCCATAGAGTATGGTGGCCATTTTAGTGTAAATAAAATTGTTGCTAAGTTGAGTCAGTATGGATTTAATTGGCCTACTATATATCAAGATACTAGAGATTATATTAATAAGTATTATGGATGTTATAGGAGTGGTAATATAGTTAAGAGAAATGAAATTTATATGATTATAATCATGGAAGATGAATCGTTTGATGTTTAGGGCATCGATTTTGTAGGTCTATATCTTACTTCATAAAATAATCAATACATATTGGTTAGTGTTGACCAAGTATCTATATGGTTAAATTTATAGCATCAATAACTAATAATAGTAATGTAGTGTTGAAGTTTGTAAAGAAAAATACAATTTTTTTCTAGATTTGACATATCTAAAGCTATCATTTATAATGAAAGTTCCCATTTTTACAATTGTTCATTCTATTCACTTTTGAAAAAGTATGGAGTGACTCATAAAGTTGTAATGATCTATCCACCTCAAATGAATGGCAAAAATAAAACTTTTAACCAAGAATTTAAAAGAATATTTAGAAAATGTGAGATTTTTAAGAAAGGACTAGGCCTTAACAAATGGTTTGCTATGGGATAATAAAATAATTTCTAAAACATTATAAGATATTTCTCTATATATACTTGTTTTTTAAAGTCTTGTCACTTATTTAATTAAAGAAAAAGGCTTATTAGATGATAAAGGCATTGAATACAACTTTGAAAATTGTTAGGAATAAGAGAATTTTTTTATGGAAATTTAAGAATTTTATAAAAGCAAGGAATATGCCTTAGTTCACAAAAGATATCCACCTAGCAAACCAAGCACATTTAACTTAGGTGTTACCAAAAGGTTGCAAACTATCAAGAGTTTTATAACTTTATGAGAATCAACAAACATTTCCAAGACCTAGTATTTGAAACTTTAGATGTTTCATTGACTAATCATGTTAAAGGAGAGAGCAAGCTCCGATCCCTTAGTCATTATCAATTCCTTAACCCAATTGACATTCCTTTTTACAACTAAATGAACACCTTTATTAAGGTTTTTGAAAATAGGAATCGTCATTAGCAATTCCTTAACCCTATTGACATTCCTTTATACAACCAAATGAGCACCTTTATCAAGGTTTCTAAAAATCCTTGCATTTCTTTCCTACCATAACGTGTAAATTGTAAAACAAAAGTTACTTGCAAGATAATGTAATCATTGTTAGATAGTTGGTGAGGAGAAGAGGCCTATTAGACAATGCTATTACACTATTCTAAGTGATATAAATTATTACACCTTAGTTATATATCCTCCATGAGTAATCATAATAGGAACAGACAAATAAAATATGGTTTATTAATTTAGGAGCTTTATGATATAATCTACATGTAGGATTCAGGATTAGATGAGGACTCTGAATCCTATCAGGAGTGCTTAAGCTATTTTTAATAGCTAGTCACATAGACTTTTGTTAAAAGGAATTTGTTCCATGCTAATTTACACCAACCAATTTTGGGAGCTTAAATCCTTAATACATCCCTGCAGGATCTATTGGAGAAGATACTAGATGGGTTAGCTAACCATGTGGCCTTATCCTCAATGTTGGGGGTTAGTTTAGTAGTTAGGGAAACAACTTCTAAAAGTATTAGCTTCTCTATTGTTATAAAACCAGTCCCTATATCATAGAAGTAGTTTGAATATTGCATTTTCAAGGTAGTGAAGTCTTAGGTTATAAAAGTTAGGAAGGAAACAAAAAGGACCTAAGACACTCCAGTTGTCGTACCATAACCAAGCATCATTACCATTACCAATTTTCATTTTGATTAAATTTTGTAAATTGTTCTTAAGCTTCAAAAATTAGTGTATTCTCTAATAAGTGTCTTTTTATGACTTAATAGTATAAAACTTTTTCCTTATAAGCAATGTCCATTGATTCATTTAACTTATAAGAACTCCTTATCATTCAAAAATCTCCAAACTTTTTTTGAAAGGACTTTATTCACTATAGAGATAGTATGGGTACCCAATCCTCCTTCTTATTTAAGGGGAAAATAATTTTGAAATTGACATTAGCATGAGGTGTCTGGTAGTCATCAATTGCCTATAGGAAATTTCTTAATACCTTCTTTATATCCCTATAGAGCTTCTTAAGAAGAAGATGTGAGACAAATATGGGGCTAAGGGTAAGACACCCTCGAGCTTCATCTTCCCAACCACGCAATGACTTGATGCCAAATTTAGGTATCTCGTGCCTCCATTTTCACACTAGAGAGCTTCAGTAAAGGTATGCAATTCTTAAGACCTGTCTAATTATTCCTAACTACTTTGTAGACTCTAAAGCAATTGTTGAATTAGGAATAATTGATCATGTTCATGAATTATTTTGAAATGTAGGTTGGGATAAATTTTTTTAATTTAAGATGAATTCATATGTGGAATTGACCTTAGATGGCCAATGGAACCAATGCTAAGGATACTGTGGGTTGTCTAAACTTTCGATTGATGAATGCCCCTCATGTAATCACTTTGGATGTGCTTAATGTTATTTTTGGATTTCCCAATAGTGAAATATGTGGATATCATGAAGATTTTAAGGTTAGAGAATTTGGGACCAAGTAACCAATAGTAGGAAAGTGTTTTCCCCAAGTCGGTACAAATCATCTGCCTTAGTGGACCCTGCTCTTCTTCATCTCCATCGATTTTTAACCTTTACATTATTCAGTAGAGGAGATAGCAACAAGTCAATATCTAAATTTAAATTATTTATTTTTTGGTGTATGGTGCATGCTAAGCCTTTTAATGTCAAGATCTAGTTAAGTGTGCTTTTAATTGGAATAGCTAAAGCGAGTGCAGGAAAAATCGTAGTTGGAGCATTCGTGACCATAATTGTGGAACATCTAGGCTTAATCACCTGGAGGACACTGATACAACTCATACTAGGCAATTCGGGTCTCGACTTGCACTCATTGGTGTCTATGAAGGTTTTCAAGCAGTAAGGCGATCACTATATTCTTATCAATGACAATATGGGGGAAGCTTTAGGTAACAAGCAAGCTCGAGTTGCGAAAGTTGAAGCTAAACTAGAATATTATGTTTAGTCGCTCGAAGCAATACATCATACTGCTCCAATTGCTTCCACAGATTACCAGTCATTGGTCACTCAATTCACCAAACATGTAACCCAATCGAGAGCATTTGAACAAAAAATCAATAAAAGGATCCACAATATTGAGGCTAGCGTGGTGGAGATCAGGACTTTCATGGCCAATTTGAATGCTCACTTTAGACAACGACCACCCCTATCTTAGTACAATATCTCTATCCTTTTCCTTTTTATTGCTTTCTAGTTTAATTTATCTTAGTTTTAATTTCTTCCTTTTTTGAGTTATTTCACATTCTAGATTCTTTTTCCATTTTCTTATGACATTGAGGTCAATGGGTTGGGGGGGGGGCGAGTAGAAAGAACAAAAATAAAATAAAGACAATTGTGTGTTATGTGTGTTTTGGGGGTGGGGGTGGGGGGGAGTAGAAAGAACAAAAATAAAATAAAAACAATTGTGTGTTATGTGTGTTTTTCCTATTTAATAGTCAGAGTACATGATCATAAAGTTAACTTAATTGGGATTAGGAATGCATAATATGAGTGAATAAGTATAATTGCATGCTTAGGCTGATTGACTTGGATTTTTATTAAAATGGCATTAGCTTATTGTGATAGATGAATGACACTTTTCTTTGGTAAGAATTTGAGCTTCTTCGAAATATTAAACGCCAAATTCAAGTATTCTTTGTTGAAAGCGATTTACCTTTTTTGCTTAAAAAGCCACCATAATTTTACCCTTAGTGAGCCTCCTTTAAGCTTAACATCAACCATTTCTTTCTTTAAACCCAAAATGTTAGCCTTAACCTTGATTATTTAACTTTTTTATCATACCTACCAGAAGGACGATTTGAGCATTTGATCGGATATGATTGAGTTTAGGGAATAATTGCTTGAATAAGTGTGGGGGAATCATAACATATAGTTGGCTTTTGAGTTAGGAATGAGTATGGCTATAATGAATTGTATCTCTCCTCTGCATTTTTCCTCTTCCAAAATTGATCTCCTTATTCCAAATAAATAAATAAAAAGGTAAAAGAGAAAAAGAAAAAGAAAAAAAAGAGGGAAAAGAAGACAACAAAAGAGGAGATATATATATATATATAAAGAGAGAGGGGTGGAGAGTGTTAATATTGTTGATTGAAGGGCAAGAATTGAGTTTTTTATGCTTCATTGTGCTATATTTCTTTAAATGCACAATTAGTTTTGTGGTTTGAAAATTTGATTATCCTTTTTCCGACCCTTAACTTGGCCCTGTTACAACCAAAACAAAGACCTTCAAATTGATGTTTATGTTTGATATGAGTGGTGGAGATTGGATTAGTTAGCAAGCCTAAGATAGTTGCTTTACATGAAATGGATGATGAGTGAATATATCCTACCTTTCAATGCTGGATGGATGGAGAGTGGAGTAAGTGTCTATCACACTTATTAATGGTGCTTTCAATTGAAGTACTTGTTAATTTTGGCTAAGTGTGTGAAAAATAGCTTATTCATGGAGAATTATGAGTTTTAAGCTCTCGGGAAATGACTTTGATATCTATAACTATTATTTGGGAAAATTTTTGTTTTCGTTATTTGTTCTTGTATAGTCTAGTGTTTTTTTATTTTTCTTGGGGACAAGTATAGTTAAGTGTGGGGGAATTGTTGTGTCTAACTTGTATTGAGTTTGCAAGCCTTTATATTTTTATTTTGGTTACAAATTCTTGTTTTAATCCAACGTTGAATGGGTTGAATGAAAATGACGTGAATGTTGCATGAATATTCAACGGTGAATTTTGCGAATGCTGCATGAAAAATAACAAAATTTATGCATGGAAGATGGTGTGACTATATCTTGTGAATATTGCTTGAAAATAGGGTGATAAGGGAATAACGAGGGAGTCACATATGTGACTAAAAATGGATCACAGTTTGTTTGCATTAAATTTTAAGTCACGTCTGATACGTTCAGGTTGATGAAGGTGTGAAAACAAAAACTAAACCTAGACTCTCGGATAAATAGAAAAACATAGAGAAGAAAAAGGGGGATAGAAAATGAGACTGAACCGAGAGGTGAAGGCGGAGAAAAAGAACAGAGAGGGCAAGAGAGCAAAGGCGAAGAAAAGAAGAAAAACATAACAAAGAGCAGTCACGTGAGGAATAGAGCAGAGACAAAAGGTGAAAGCTGACATAAAAAAGTTAAGCTGGGTAGGAGATCCACTGCCAGCTTCCTCATTCGAGAGTTCATTTTTA
The DNA here is from genome assembly GCA_026546855.1 of Erythroxylum incrassatum. NCBI lineage: Eukaryota > Viridiplantae > Streptophyta > Magnoliopsida > Malpighiales > Erythroxylaceae > Erythroxylum > Erythroxylum incrassatum. The sequence continues at coordinate 4,618,289 of JANVCL010000009.1, forward strand.
TTTGTTCATTCTTGTTTCATCTCTACTATTGTTATTGAACTCCTTTTATCTTTTTTTTGTTGAACCTGTTTTCCTTTGTTAGAGTTTGATAGTCCATTTCGGTTACTTACTCTTTTTATTGCTTTAAAACTTCCATGTTACTATTAACTATGAGATTGAAGTATATGAAGATGATGTACTTTGTTTATTCCATGATGGGCTGATTACTTAATCTTAAGAATTAATGTAGCTAATTTAGTTGATTATGCATGATGAAGGGACTGTTTTATTGCCTTACTATTTTTTATGGTTTCTGAGCTTATTAGATGTATTAGTGTGGCCAAACTTTGCATCCTTTTGATATTAAACAAAGAATTGAGAAAAGAAGTTTAATATTAGAATGAGAAACTATAAACGCTTAAGTTTTGGATTAGAAATACATTAACTTAAGTGGGTAATAATTAGGTAGGTTATCATAATTGATTTAGATAATAGACTTGTCGAATACGAATGTTATATTTAATTTATTATTTGAATTGATTTGAGAACCTAATTCGTAATTTTATTAAGAAAATTATCCAATTAATTCCCTTTAGCTATGCATAGGAGATTAAAATAGCAAAGATAATTTCTCAAGAGTTTCCACACTGATTGATGAACTTGTTTTTGCTTTCAGTTAAATTAGTTCATGTTTTAGTTTAATTGCTTTATTTTCTTTAAAAGCTTTTACTCAACAAATCGGGATAGAATGCTTAGGAAGGCCTTTGTTTTTTTACTCAAAGTTAATTTGAGTGAACCAAATTCACTCCCTTAAGAAGACGACCTTGGGTATTCGACTACAATTACCTCGTATAATTGCGAGTAGGATAGCCTAGCTTTTTTAGAACTTAGTTAGGCACAATAGGAAGATTCCTCTAACACAACTATTTTATCTCATTCCAGATACCAGTAGCGAAGTAACATTCAAAGAATAAGTGAACTTGAGAGAACATATATATGAGCAATAGATAACTTAAATATTAATAGTTTTATATGGTACTAAAGATAATCTTACAGAAATGTTCTTGTGTTAAGGTCAAGCATTTTTTGGGAAGTCATATAATGTTCCACATTCTAAGTGGTTTAAATTAAGTAAATGTGTAGGTTAATCAACTTAAAAAAGGTGGTTGTGACTCGAGAGAGAGCAATTTCATAGTCTAGGAAATTTTCCCAATTTAAATAATAAATACCTTCTAAATTTATTGAATCTTAACTACAAAAATGATACTAAAGGGAAGCACTTATCTAGCCATTGCTCTTATTTGGATTCTTCACTCAATTAGGTTCTTTGTTTAATCCTCTTGCCTAATTCTTTGTTTAGCTTCTTTTATTTCTTTTTTTATCAATTATCCATTAATCAATTATTCTTTTTTTAATTCTTAACTAGTTAGTAATATAAGAGTACTTTGAACGGAAAAAAGATTAATTTCCCCCACAATGTTTGACCAAAATTCTAAAAAGGCACTTCACATTATCTGTAGCATATAGTTTACCCACTAACATTTATAAACTGGAACAATTTGCCCCAAAAAGAGTCACTTTGTCATGTTTTGTTAATTAAATATGATTCCCCCATTATTTTGGAGTGGCATAGCAAATAAGTTCAAATGTCAACCTATCAGTTGGCATGTTATATACCAATTAATTTTGATTTTTAAAAAAAATTACTTATTAATTATTTTTAAAAATCTTAATATGATTTTTTGCAAATTACCATAACACCATTTATAGAAATCCCTAACATTCTTCAAGTAAATTCCTAAAACCCAAATACTCCACCTCTTTTTAGGCAATCCTCCACTATTTTTTTTGACTATTTTTGGCAAGTCATCGATGCTATTACTAGTTAGTTTCTATTCTGCACAGACCATATGGAAGCCTCGAATAGAGGTAGTTTGAAGTCCTCTTCACCATAGGAGAAGTATGATCTTAAGGCAAGCATGTCTAAACTTAAGACTAGGGATAATTCCTTTCTAACTCTTCTGGAATCTATGGAAGATACCAACCAAAGAACCAACAGTGATCATTTACTAAGAAGAAATGCTCTTGCTCAAAAGGAAACAAGTAAATCAATGAGAAATATAGTGGTTTTTGCTACTCCAACTTAGAAACCAAATCATTTTGATTCGACAGTAATTAATGGAATAGTAACCCCCCTTTAGAGTTGTTACAAGCAGAAGCCAAAACCTAGTCTAACTGAGGACTCCTTTGTTTTCATGTTTACTGATGTGGACAACTTAAATATGGTTATTGAATCTAGTCCTTCGCATGTTAGAGGTTAGCCAATGTTTGTTAAAAAAATGGACTCCCACCAGAGTATTGCACTCTAAATGATCTGGGTTTTCTTACAAGTCCAATGGCCAAACCACTAACTTTTGACTCACCAACAACTAGACTTGAGCAAATATGCTTTGCCAGAATTTATGTGAAAGTTAAAGTTAATGATGAGCTCCCTGACGCACTTCCTATTGTGAGATTGAATAAGTTTAGAGATTTGGTAAATCTGAAATCTAGCTTAGCTACAACTAGAGACCTCAACTTAGTAGGAAAGCTTGGAAACCTGCAAAAAAATTGTTTTCCTTTCGGTGATTATTAGGAAGTAATAAGGATAAAAGGAGAACCTTTAGCTCAACCAACAAAACATAGATTAGAAGTACAACAAATTACTCAAACTTATGGCTTGTTTGTTTCTGTTTCTATTTTTTGTTATCATTTTCAAATTTAATACAAAAAACTTGTTTATTTGATTTTTTGGTTTCTGTTTCTTCCAGTTTTCAAAATTTATAAAAATAACAAAATGTGATTTTTTGTTTAATGTTTTATGTTTTTTACATAATCTAGTTTAGTATCAACTAAATACATATTATTTAATTATTTGATATATTAATTATTAATAGCAATTATAAATAATTTAATTTAATATTATATATTTAATTAATTCAAAGTAATTATTAATAAAATTTAAATAACTTAATTTTATTTAATAATTTATTTAATTTTTAATAAATATAATAAAATTTAAAATAAAATTTGATTAAATAATTAAAATAAATTTTAAATTATTCATTTAAAAATAAAATAATTTCATTAATAATTTATTAGTAAATATAAATTAAAATAAATTTAATTAATTAAAAATAATTTATCTTTAAGTTTTTTTAATATCTAATTATCATCAATAATAAGAATATAAATACATTATTTTAACAACCAAATGGGTTTTTATTTTTACTTGAAAGAAAAACAAAAACTAAAAAAAAAGTAAAAACTACAACATAAAAACAGAAGTGAAACCAAACGGCCCCTTAAATAATAATGAGCGTATTATGGAAGACCAAGACTAGGAGATTTAAAAAGACAATCTAAATAAAGAGGTAATTTAGTATATGTCTCCAAAATCTCATAACAAATTAGGGCGAAAGAAAAGAAAAACCAAAGGGGGTTGTTAGCTTCCCTAGCCCTCTCAATACTGTTATGTTATCATAAAACATGAGGGGTATGAATGAACCTCATAAAAGATAGGATGTTATAGATTTAATTTTGGAGTAAAAGCCAATAGTTTTAGGTTTACTAGAGACTAGAATTAAAACCTCCAAGCTTTACGATTTTATGAAGTTTTTGGGCACTTAGTGGAGTTTTGGATCCAATCGTGAGAATCATTATAATGGAAGAAGAGTTTATGCCTTCAATAAGGAAAAATTTTAGGTTTTAGTAATGAACAAATACGATTAGTTCATCCATTTGTCTTACAGGATGGAAGACATAGATCATTCTTTTGACATTTCTATCATTTATGGTCCCAATTTCGAATTCCAAAGAGCTAAATTATATGAGGATCTTTCCATCATTTAAAGTTTAATATCCAAGCCTTGGATGCTAGTTTAGGACTTCAACTATCTTATACAATCTTTTAAGGCTTAAGGTGAAACATTCAAGTTCATAAATTTAGGCAAGGAACTAAAGAGTGTATTAACCAAGCTTAAGGTCCTTGACTTAAATTTTATAGGCAACCTCTTTTCATAGAGTAGTACATGACAAGGCAAATGCTTCAATAGGATAAAGCTTGATAGAATCCTAATATACTAGATTTGATGGAGGAAGCCCTCATTTTCTTAGATCAATCCACAATGGAGTTACAAAATTTTACCAATCCAATCTCTTTCAATGCACCCTTCAGATTCTTTAAATTTTCTGACCAGTAAGGAAGATTTTATGGAATTAGTAAGAGAAGAGTGAGCTATCTGGATCCTAGGGTGCAAATCCTTTTAGTTCATAAGGAAGCTTAAGCTTTCAAAAGATAAGTTAAGGCAGTTTCTTAAAATAGGAGGCCCTAACTACACAAAGATTATAGGATGCCAAGAAAGAGCTAAGGAAGGCATAGGAGGCCTGCTATTAGGATTCTAACAATCTGGAGCTAACACTTAAGGAAATTAGGGAAATAAAAGTGTTTAATAGTGCTCTTATTAAACAAAACTCCTTGCTAATGCAAAAGGCCAAAACGACATGGATGAAAGAAAGTGACTACAATGCAAGGTATTTCCATGGATCTGTTATAGCTAGAAGAAATTTTAACAAAATCAAATTTTTGTTGGATGAAGATGACCAGTTGATTACAGACAAAGTTACAATTGAGGAGATGGTATTCAATTACTATAAGGATCCTCTAGGATCTAGATCCTTAGGCCAAATTAAAATATACGAGCTAGTAAGGTTGATTGGTTAATCAACTACTCTTGATCAGGATATTCAAGAAAGCATATTGTAGCTTGCATCTTATCAGGAAATCAAAAGGATTCTTATCATCCTAAATCTAAGAAAAGCACTAAGCCTAGATGGATATAATGCTCAATTCTTCCAATTTATTTAGGATATGACTGAGAGTCTCTTACTTGAGGTAACTTAGGAATTCATGTCCTCTAGTAAAATGTTGAAAGAGATAACTCCATCCACATACTTTTTATTCCTAAAACCCCAATTCCAGTAGTTCAAGGACTTTCATCCAATTTCTTATTGTGATACTGTGTTTAAAGTTCTATCCAACCTATTAGCTCAAAGACTAAAGGAAACCTTGAAACACATCATCCACTACTCCCAAAGTGCTTTCACATAAGGCAAATCCATTTCTAACAATATCTTAACAGTTTAGGTCTGATCTTCCTAGTAAGTTCATTAATTGGATCAATTCATTCTTATTAACCTCCTCCTTTAATGTCCTTGTCAATGCGATCCCAAGAGAACAACTCAAAGGGTCCAATGGAATAAGAAAAGGGGACCTTATTTCCCCGTACTTATTTACTATTTCCATAGAAATTCTTACCTGGTTGATCAAGAAGAACACTCAAAGTTTCCCAACTTCAAATTCCACTACAAATGAAAGGAGTTAAACATCACTCATCTAAGCTTCGCATACGATCTAATCATGTTTAGTGGAGCTAACCAAACCACTCTCTCTATAATGCATAACTCTCTTGACTTATTTTATAGGATTTCAAGTTTAAAGGTTAACCAACTGAAAAGAAAAATCCATTTCTCTTTTAAAGTGAAATTACCACCTAGGAGTTCCAAGTTCTAAGAAGCTGAAATAACAATACTGTCAAGTACTTCCAAAGACTTGCAAGAGAAAAATAAATGTATGGAAAAACAAAGCTTCGTCACAAGCTAAGAGAGTTTGGCTTCTCACTTCACTTTTAAGGAATCTTCATACACACTAGAGCACCAATCTCTTCCTACCTAAGATACTTTAAGAATTTTCTATGGTCTGGAAAGGCAAATATCTCCAAAGGAGCAAAAATTAAATGGGAGCATCTATGCTAGAGAAAACAAGAGGGAGGACTAGGATTGGTCTTAATATAATTGGTTCAATTAATCCCAGTGGCTAAGAGAATTTGGAGAGTAATTACTAATAAAGAGGCATTATGGACCAAATGGACCAATGAATACTACCTGAAAGACTCAAGCTTTTAGCAAATCAGGGATTAAAAAAAAGGGCAAATTTTAAGGTTATACTTATCAGATATGCACATTATGTTGTTTTGAACATAAAACTGTCAATCATCTATTTTTCAATATAGCTACACTAACACTATGTGGACTAGAATTCCGCATAATGTGAAAATGTTTTCTCCATTTATAGACTTGGATAACATACTTATTTGGGTTGAGAATCAGTACAGAAGATTAGGGAAAGATCAGTAATGTCTAAGCCTTTGTATAAATTGTTATGTGTATTATATTTGGTATGAAAGAAACCACAAACTATTCAAAAATTGTAAATTAGAGAAATATTGTCTTGCTCACAAAATCTACTGCTAGATTAGAGAAATAGTAGGAGCTCATAAAGCAACAAATGGAATGAATATCTCCCTAAGAAGAGGATGGAATTTGGAATGACCAATGCCATCACTTCTACTAGTTCTTTTGATTAATCTTTAGTTGTAAGATTATGATTACATTTATAGTAACTTGAATTTTGTACAGTCATGGTTGATACTCTTGATTACACTATTTAATGAATTCTTTTCACTTTTCAAAAACAAACTTAAACACTCTTCTTTGTTCTTCTTCTTTATCCTTCCATAATTTATATGAGAATTGTTCTTTTATCTTTCTTTATTTTAATTTCATTGTCCCCTTATCGACCCACCTAATAAGGTACTAGAAATAAAAAGAGTCATTTCACTCATTCCCAAAATAGCCCACCCTTCCACAGTGTTGGAGTATAGACGTATCTCTTGTTGCAACATGCTCTATAAGGTGATTGCTAAAATCATAGCAAATCAGATTAGAGTGATTCTTCCTCAACTTGTTAGCCCTAATCAAAGTGTCTTCATTAAGAACCATCGCATAGGGGATAATATCTTGTTGGCTCAAGAGATTTTCAAGAATTGTCATCTTTCCAATAACCAGAAGAGGTGTGCTTTTAAAGTGGACCTTCAAAAAGCCTATGAATAAATTCAATGGGATTTCCTCCTTAATGCTTTAGTAGCTGTAGGCCTTCTTTTAAAGTTCATAAATTGGGTCAAAGAATGTATAACCTCTCCCTCTTACTCTATTTTGATCAATGGTACTCCCTCAAATTTTTTTACAGGGATGTCAGGCCTAAGACAAGGAGATCCCTTATCACAATTCCTCTTCATAATTTGTATGGAAGTTTTCTTTAGGAATTTGAAAGTTTGCATAGAGAGTAGTCCTTCCTTCAAATACCATTGGAAGTGAAAAACCCTTAAACTAACCCATCTCTTATTTGCTAATGATCTCTTGATGTTTTGTCATGCATATTTATTTTCAGCTCAAACCTTACTTGATAGTCTGTGTATCTTCTCTAGTTTTTCTGGCATGGACATGAATCCTTCCAAAAGTCAATTTTTCTTATCCCCTGATGTGAACTATCTGAATCATTGTATGGAACTTATCTCTAGCCTCAAGAAAGGCACTCTCCCCATACAATATTTGGGGTTACCTCTCTTAACAGGTAGGTTATTAGAAGGGATTGCCAACCCTTATTGGATAAAATTGAAGCTAGGATAAACAAATGGACTCATAAAAGTCTTTCATATACTGGTAGAATCCAATTGGTGATTTCTATCCTATTTTCTTTCCAAGTGTACTGGTCTTCCCACTTCATTCTCCCCTCATCCATTCTTAAGGATATCGAGACTAAACTTAGGAATTTTTTGTGGGATGGGAAGGTAGATTCTACATCTCATGAAAAGGTTAAAGGGAGCGGCATTTGTATACCGAAAAAGGAAGGAGGTTTTGGGATTAAACATTTGTCTACATGGAATCATGTCCTATTAAGATAAAGGATTTGGTATCTGTTTGAGGATAGGGAGGCTTTGTGGGTTTAGTGGGTCCATACCATCATTTTGTGAAGGAAAAACTTATGGAGTGCTCAACCTACCCATAATAGTTCTTGGAGTTGGAGGAAAATCTTATTTTTGACGGGCAAACTAAGGAACCAATTTATATTTAGAATAAGGAATGGTATTTCCACTCTTTTATGGCAGGATCTATGGCATCCGAGAGGAATCCTGAAGAACTTCACTTCTTCTTTGAGAGATCAATGATTCGGAACTCCCAATAACAGCAAAAGTCTCTAAAGTAAACAATGATGAATGGAGATGGCAAGAAGCGTCCATAACGATTATTAGGAACCTTGATCCCCTTCAGTACCAACCAAATAGTACTCAACCCGATTGTTTGGAATGGTTAGCTAGCCCAACAAAAAAGTTTACTAATGGAACAACTTACAATTTATTTAGACCTCCTTTATAGAAAGTTCCTTCAACTTACAATTTATTGAGACCTCCTTTATAGAAAGTTCCTTGGCATGAGCTTGTTTGGTTTAAAAACAGTAAGCCTAGGTGTTCTTTTATCCTATGGCTAGCTTTCCTTCAGAAGTTACAAACCTAGGACAAACCTCCCTACCTTCAAACTCTTAACTACTATTCCTTGTGTATCTCAGATAATGAACCAATTGATCAATTTTTTTTGAGTGTCTATTCTCTAAAATTGTTTAGGACCATTATCTCCACCATTTTCGTCTACACCTTCCTATTCAGTCAAACCTTAGATCCATTCACACTTGGTTTAATCTTGCATCACATACCAGAACTTCAGACATTACTTTTTTCCCCTATCCTTCTTTATCCTACAGTCTATAATATTTGGACTGAAAGGAAAAATAGAACTTTTAAAGATGAAGCCAAGGATGCTTGGAATGTGTACTCCAGAGTAATCTTCCAGGTTATGGAACATATAAGCTCTAACACTGCGAGGAGGTAATTGATGAGGTTTATTTTCACTAACATATTTTCTGTAGGTTTGATAGTTCAGGAAATCTACTGGTACAGTAGTTTCAAAGAGAAGACAGGTACAAGCATCTTCTTTAGTAAAGCAAAATTAAAGTTAGCATCTGGAACTTCTTGTTTAGAATAGCATGTAAAGGTAACAAGTAGAGGATTAGACAACAGATTCTCCCATTTGTAGACCAAGGTCCACTGCCAACGGATGGAAGGCAAAAGAACTAATCACATCCCTATTACTGAAGGTTATGAGCAAATTTGGCAGAGAACAAGAGCATTTGAAGAGCATTAATCAGCTTAGAGTGTGTTGATAGTAAATTGGTTGCTTTGCTATTGCTTGACTTGCAATAGGAAGTAGGTAATTGTGCTTCTATATAGCTTAGATAGCTTGCCAAGGAATGATTGGAAGCAAGCTTGTTTTGAAAATGTTGATGTAATTGTTGACAGGAATTAGATTCCAAGGAATGGTGTAGGTTTAATTTGCTCTCTGTCTGGTTGTCAAGAGATTCAAGTGTAGGAATCTCAAGATCTGTATATAACATTTTATTAAGTGTATAAGGTATTTTGATTTACCATAGAAAATTACTATATCAAATTGATCAAGATATAACTAGAGATAGAATAAAGCAAGTATTCAATATAAAGAAATAAGATAATATGTAACATCTAGATAAGAATTCCCTTTAGGTTTATCTTTCAATGTATAACCACATATCCGTAAATTAATTAAACTGTATTTATTTATGATTAACACACTTAAGAATTTAACAAAGTTTTATGAAATTTAATAAAATGTTTTATCCTAACAATATAAGCATTATGTAGATTTATTTATATTACCCCATTCAATATTTAATAGTAGTGTTTATGTTAATCCACAAATAGGTTCTTTTAAACGTTTGCATGCAAATCAATATCTACTTTAAACTTTCTTTTATATTTAACTAACAGTAATATCAATACAAATATTTTAAAAACATAAAGCTTTTTTATATGTATACATAACTCAATCTATATAAGAAAAAGTAAAGTTCCTTATATCTACACATAAGAAAACTTAGTCATAAATAATCCTTAAAATAATAAAAAAAAATTGAAGATTTCATTGAAAAGGTTTTTCCAATGAAAATCTGAAGTATTTGATTTAATGCACTTCGTATGAATGATTCCATATCCCTCCTTCTATTAAAGTCAATTGTAAGATGAGCTTTAGGAATTTTCTCTCCCTAAAGAATAATAACCCTAAATTGAAACTTGAAAATACTGTTTATATAGGTTGTTTGTCATGAACATGATATAAAATGAGAATAAGTTTAAGCTTGTGTCTAGCACTGCACCTTCTTAACTTTTTCAATAGAAGAAAATAAGAATAGGCACATATGTATTCTAAGTCATGTACTCACTTGCATCCTTTTCATCATATGACATGAACTATAACCTCCCTGTGTGTCAAACCATATCTTCACTTTTTATTTTTAAAAGAGAATATGTCTTAGCAACATGCTTGTGCCTAAGATTGTGCTCAAAAATAATTTTTTATATTTACCTAGTAAAACTCTTCAATCCTTCGACAAATTCATCCTTAAATAGCATATCTAAGATTAAATAAAACATAACATAAACCTAATTAAGTTAATGTAATTTAAATAAGGAAACATAGAAAATACTAAATAAAACATTTATACAATTAATGTACATCAACATTACATTTTATAGTCAAAGCCCTAAGATTCATTCCATTTCAGGTAATTCTCCCCTCCCTTAAAAGATCTCCCTAGCCGTAAATCTAGCTCATTAGAACCTCAACTCAATCTTAAATTACCTGAGCAATAATTAGCTCCTATTAGTACATAAGGTACTTTTAATTCTAAAAAAAATTGGTAGTCAAAAAAATTAAAGAGTAACATAAAGATAATATAATTCCAGGTGGTGGGGGTCCACAACCTGTAAAAAAATTCATTTCATACCGCTACTAGAAGTAAAAAGGGAAGAATATAGTTACCTTACTAATGAAGGTGTTGAAGTAAGGGGCTTCAAAAAAGCCTACATCTTTGGTAGTTTTTTAATGGAAAAGAGGCTACCTTATCTAGTGATGAATGCTTAGGCTTAAGTAAAATGAAAGAAGCTTGTTTTTTAGGAAGTGTTTAGATAACTGAAGTTGGTCCTTTTTCATTTTAATGAAAACCAAATTTTCTCTGAAAATGGTTTCCTAGAATACATCTTGAGAAGATAAAAATGATTCACATCTTTGTATGAATTAACGTTCATAATTTCTCATTAACATATTTGTCAGCTTTTAGGTTAAGCTACTTAGCTAGTTATATAGGTAAGTTAATATATATGGTTGAAATCACGACATCAATGAAAAGAAGTGATTATGCAAAGTCTTATTAATGTTATTACAATTACGATGCTAAATGAAAAGGATTAACTGGTTGAAGATTCATTGCTAGTATTCTACCAATAGAAGCTGACTATTTAAAAGGAGTGATTATTATGAGCTATAAGCAATACAACATCTTAATAAGGAGAGGAAGGAAATAATTGTAGACACTTTTGAGGTAAGGATTGCTAAGCAATTGATAGATGGATATTTAACTATATTTTACCACCCATATTTGATTTATTTTACTTGATATTTTAAACTTTTATCATATATTTGGAATTTAATTTGCACCAAGTGTGTTTAAAACAGAAAATTCGCAATATGGAAGGAGTGCATGGCTATGCTCTTTTACACGCCAATGCACTTTCACGATTTAAGATGTTTTTAGACTTACACAGTCTGGTAGAACCCTAGTTTTTAATATAAAAAGACATTTTCGGCGGCTAATGAAGAAAGGGGACTTTGGGAGGCGATTTCCAGACATAGAGTTGTTCTCTAGGTGTAATTTTGGTCCAGAGAAGTGAGAAACATTAAGAAATCATCGATAGATCCATCGAAATTCAAGATCAAGCCTTTAAATCGCAAGAACATTTGATAAAAGATAATCAGGGAGATTTAGAATTATGAACCCATTGTTATTGTTTCATTTTTCTTTCATTGTATGTTTGATTTGGTATTCGATCATGTTTAACTAAATATCCAGTCAATATTTAGGTTAGATGAACCTTATGTTAATACTTTGATTTGATTTTATTCCTTTATTAATGCAATGGGTTCAATTGATTATTGCGATCGGATTACATGTTTTATTAATAATCTAATTTCATACATACAGATTGAGAAATCCTAGTGTGAATAGATCTATCCTAATTAGAAGGAATTGATTGCAACCTTAGAGATAGTATGACTTAAATTTTCCATATTAAGGTCAAACCTAATAGAGAGACTCATAAATTGGTAACACAATCCGATAAGATTTATCCTGAGTAATTAAGTTATACATCTTAAGATTAGTTGTTAGTAGACTCAAGTTCAACTACTAGCATGCCATAGAAGTCTCCACAGTCTAATTAATCAACAAACAATTGTATGATAAAAGATCAATTTGTTAAGGTTTTAGGAGGATTCGAGCCTAGATACTAATTTTTAATAACAATATTTTTCTAAGAGAATTCATTTCTACATTGATTATCGTTTCCTATTTCTTTAATTATTTTCATTTTTTCTTTTTATTAAAATTCTAAGCAATCCTTATGCTAGATAATAGGGGAAAGGTAAGTAGTATCCTTAGTCTTTAAGTTTAGTGATTAATTAATTTTTAAACTTTTAAAAATTAAATTTAGTGATTAATCCTTAAGTTCAAATTTTGTTAGTGTGAGTAATAAATAAATATCCACATACTATCTAATGAACACATTACGTTAATAAAAACAATGTTTAACATAATTTATATGCGTTTTAAAAACTTAGTCATTAAATTAAAATTAAAAAAATAAAACTAAATTAAAAATATTAAAAATTGAAGTACTAAAGATCATTTTTATTTTTAAAAGAGACAAAAATAATTAAAATATTTTATAATAATTTTGAAATACAACGAAATTCACAACCAGAGTCTTTAACTATTGCTCCTAATATTATTAATATTGATTAATTAATCTTTATTTGAAAATATTATTTATCAAAATATTAGTTTTTGATGGTATAATCCCCTTATGTTACATATTGCATAATATGATTTTTATTTGAAATTCGTATATAATATTAAGTTTTTGATCGATTATTTGACTTATAAATTTTCATATTAATAAAAAAATATTACTTAATTTTGTAATATAAGAATATTTATTTAACTAAAAAATATGTATGCTATATTTAAAAATAAATATTAAGCATTCATTTGACTTTTTCACTTAAAGATATATATATATATATTATAATATAAGAATATTTATTTAACTAAAAGATATATATGCTATACTTAAAAATATTAAGAATTCATTTTATTTTTCACTTAAAAAATCTTTTATTGTTTCTATTTTGACAATGATTAGCCTCTTTTTGTTGAACCAGACAAAATTGTTCGCCACTACATGCCCATTAATTTTTTTTATCGGTGTTTCCAATTTAATTATACGGGTCTGAACAGTCCCTAAAGCCTAGAGTTACCAACCAAGTTGGTACAGAAAATGATTATGACAATAGAAAGGATCAAGCGGAGTGCCTCTATTGTCAATTTTGATAATTACAGCTAATTGGTAGTTGGATATAATCTTGACTTGACAGATTATGGTGACTGAAGTAATGTGTTAAGTCAATTTTTATGGTGACTGAAGTAAAACGATCATTAAAAATTTTCCAGCCACTTGATTAAATTTTTTACGTAGATAGAGTGCAGAGCACATTAATAAAAATTGAGTTTGGGTCAACTAGATAACTAGAACTAGTTGTTTGAATAGTTAACTTTTATTACTTATAAACTCTTTAACATTTTCATGTCTAGACAATATGAGATACTCTAACACTCCCTCTGAAGTGCAACTGAGGCTGAATATCCAGTTGTCACTTGAAATATACGCAGTGGTAATCGAACCAAGCTGCTGGAACTAGACATCTAGACGGACAATCGAAAAATTAATAATCCAAACCAAACTTGCTCTGATACCATATTGAATTTTTTAATATGGGCAGAGTGTAGAGGTCACTAATCAAGAATTGGGCTTGAGTCAACTATTGTCCAAATAACTAGAACTAGTTGTTTGGATAGTTAACCCTTACCTTACCACTTATAAACCCTTTAACATTTTCATGTCTTGACAATATGAGATACTCTAACGGGATCTTGAGAGATTTTTATTATTATTATTGTTTTATCTGCTGCATGCAAGAACCTAACTTGCCACCCAGGTCCCAAGTGAATATCAGATATTCAACTTTTATAAATCATGTCCGGGTGCTATTGGCTTGGCGTGATCCATTTGAAAGTTTAGTGAGTGGTTTCCTTGTCAAAATTGATCCAAAGAGGTGGTGCTGTGTAGCCTCGTACTACTTCAGTGGATCTCACTTGTTTATATCAACAACAATGCGTGAGAGGTGTTGACTTGCTAACTCATGCTTCATGTTTCAATCCAACTATGTCGGGTTTGACGCGATTTAAAGGCCAGAGTCACGTTCTAGTGGTATGCCCAAAACCATATAATTCACCTTCATTTTGGCTAAGTGAAAGAAAGAGAGCAGGTGAGAAGTTGGCTTCAACATCACGTCTGTGAGATCACCATGGGAAAGTTTCTGTTTTCTTGTCCTCTAAGTGACATGAAAGTGCAACAACCATTTCCAATATGATGCTCCTTCACCTTACAATGTGGGTGTATAGTCAATACAAAACAACCCACTTATAACCTGTATATTCGTACTTGTTTGGGTATGCATATTTAGATAATCTTACTCGAAAGTTATTGATATCATAAGCAGTAGGTCCCTTGCACGTGTTGGATTGTGAAGCTATGAAACCTAGCCCCCCTACTCATCTTCTCCTGAAGATAAAGTTAGAACAGGGTTGACGCCTTCTAATGGGACATATTACATAAAGAGAAGTGGTAAAAAAGTCCAAGAAAGTGGGTGTTGGTATAGTGAGTGATAGGAGGAGGAGAGTATGGTGAGGGTACCCTAACTTTTTAGCTCTGCTATGTATTGGTTTGGGGGCATGCGCAATATATTGTTGGAAGGATAAAAAGAAAAAGAAGAGATATGTTAGTGCGGGATGGAATGGGAGGAGAACGGTATAGTATTTTAACTTTTCAACCGTGGATGCTATTGTTGGAGAATCCACAACCAAATGGCTCTATGGCCTCATGCTCCGTAGCTGCTCAGCTTCCCCACCAATTTTCATAAATTGTGATCTTATTCCTAATTATCATACTGTAGAAGTCTTCACGATCCAATTAATCAACAAATAATTGTATGATAAAAGACTAATCTATTACGGGTTTAGGGGATTCAATTCGGAACCTAGATAATAATTATTTGATATCGATAATTTCACAGTACTTTCTGAATTCCCTGTTCAATTTCATTTCTTATTTTATTTTACTTGCCTTAGTTTTAGTTTCTTTTCATTAAAAATTTAAAATCAATTCTATGTTAGATAATAAGGGAAGGGTAAGCACTAGTATTCATAATTTTCACATGATTGACCCATATTTTTTAGTATTAGCTACGTAGTGCACTTATGGTTATTACAATATTGACTATCACGAAATAGCACAATCAGTAATCAAAGGATTCAAACACTACACGAAAATTAAATTTTAGCGATAGAAATGACTGATGAAAAATAAAGATTTTCTGTTGGGAAACAAATTTGACGATGAAAATTACCGACAGAAAGAGTCGTTGGAGAAATGGCCATAGGTAAACTTTAGCGACAGATATAAGGAATCTATTGCAAATTTAGCGATGAAAATTTGTACATCCGTCGATAAATTTAGTGACGGAATTTTGTATTTCTGTCGGTAAATTTAAATAAATTTACCAAAGAATTTAGAATATTTTGTCTCTAATTTGTCAACATAATCACAATATTCGTTCGGTGAATTTACCGACAGTAAGTTATATATATGTCGCTAAATTTACTGACAGATATACAATATTCTGTCACTAAATTTACTGACGAAAATTATTATCCATCTCTAAATTTTTACCAAATGAATATATTATTCCCTTGGTAACTTAGCGACAAAATGATGTATTTCTTCGGTAACTTACAGACGAAATCATATAATATATCACTCCGTCGCTAATTAGCGACATAATATTGTATTTCAGTCAGGAAATTTAACTATGATAAATTTAAATCGCCATTTCTTACTCCCTCCCCGAGTTTTTGTCGATAATCTTATGATTTTTTTGTACATTTAATTTCTATAAATAATATAACATTGATTGATAAAAAAAATTATAATGTACACAAATAAGTATCTTGAAAATAACTGTAAATTAAGAATTTATATAAAAACTTAAGAGTAGCAAACTATCAAATACATTCACATATCCAGAAGCTAAACAGGTGATGAAGGCGGATGCTCTAATTGCTACGATGAGGTTTTGTCCTTACCCTTCAACTCATCCACCTCATTACGGAGTTGAGTTATGCACTCCATCAGCCTCTCTACTATGCTCTTAAGTTGAAGGACTCTCTCATTTGATGTGGACCGCCTACTAGATCCAGCTGTAATAGATGTAGAAGATTGCAAATAATATATGTTTGCAGATGAACCTAACCCGAAAATCCGTCAATGGCGGTCCTTACTACCCACTGCATCAAGATGTTTCTAATTCTCATCAACAATTTTAAAGTTCTAGGACTGTCGTTAAATGATTTCTTTTATTTAGTCCTATCATTATAATTGTTTATGTTAATAAGTGATACTTTTTAAAAATTAACATTAAAGTATAGACTTTACATACAAGAAGTTGTCTACATCAAGTATTGACGAAGGTCATACCATCATGCGTCTTGATGTGAGTTTGTAAAAAGAACTGGCATGGTGTAGGCTTCCTACCTATAGATTTTTCCTACATCAGAATAATTTCTTATAAGTGAACTACAATTTATAAAAATTTCAACAGAATTTTCTTGAATTTCCTGTTGGATCCCGTATTCCGAAATCCAACTACTTATACAGAGTCCCTCATACATACACATGATTCCTTATAAACTCTTCGTGCTCTGATACCATCTATGTTGGATCCCGTTTTCAAAATTCAACTACTTAATCCGAAACCTTCCTACTTATACATTCATATCAATTGTCAAACTCATTTTTAAACCATTTTTACCAAAATTTCGGCAGCATAACGGCTGTAATTTGAACAGCCCAAAAATCTGCAAAGATTCAAAAACACTTCTAAAATGTCCAAATACAATTCAGAATCATCGGACCTCCCGTCCGGAATCCATAACACCAGCAGAAACACACATCTAAACCTAACACTTCAAAAGTTCTCAATCGATCATACAAAATCTCAATCAATCCCAACCACATTCAATATCTCAAATCCATTTGCAAAATCCTCATTCAATATCCAATTACATACATAAAGCATAATCATACTCAATTATGATCATAAAATCAATATCCAAGTCTCGAATTCATATACATCCCATAATAATTGCTTGATATACACAAAAGGCAATTTAAGCCAAAAACAATATCAATCGCCAATTCTCAATTTACACAAAAATACAAATGCGGCAAAATCGAACTTGACGCTCTTTCATCCGATCTCCTGCTCGAAT
>JANVCL010000009.1:4635894-4645973 GCA_026546855.1 Erythroxylum incrassatum
AATTGTCTCACCAATTTCTTTCTCATTTAATTTCATTTTAATATTTCTAATTTTCATCAAAAGTTCGGGGTCCAATATTTCCTCTATTTTTATGATATTTACCCCTTGTTAGAAAAAAAAATTTACTCAACAATACAGTCATTAATAACACCAGACATTTATAATATTATTATTCTCCATAATGCATATATATTTTCATTTTAAATTTCATACATCAGATTACAGTGAAATCAAATTTCATACATCAAAATACAAAAATCAGAATATAAGTGTAAAGTTTTGATACTTACAAGTTGAACTGCATGCTCTTGATGGGTCAAAGATCCTTGAGTGTGTACGGGTAGACTATATCCGTCTGGTCCTCCACATCTGTTGGTAGAATTATGTTGTAAAATGGATATTGCCTTGGGTGATACCTAATACTGCTGCCAACGACTCCATATTTCTTCAAATATATATAGTAGTCATACACCATTCTTGTGAATTGAAGTAATAAAGTCTCTATAACGAGTACAAGCTCGCCTCTCCCATACGTTATAAATTACAGCAACAAATTTTGAATCCCAGAAAATTCTTTCTTAAAAAAAGAAAAGCATATTATGCGTCCTTATAAACGATAATATTTATCTAATTAATGTATAAATTTAGATAAAATAAAAATATAAAAGAATATCTTTTGTGTACCTCAAACTCTTCATAACAAAAATCCTTTGTCGCTTAAGAAACATTCTTCCATATATAACCTTCAAGATCTATCCTTTTCTTGAACTTGGATGAGATATTTCTTGAGCACATTCTAGACGTAACCAACCTAATATATAATTTAGTTTAGATCGTTTTCATTTAAAACCTATAACTTTAGTATAAACCTATGGTGTTATTACGTATTACAAAATTTTTAGAATTTTTACTTACAAATTAATGAAAATTGTGATGTAAGTTCTTACGCCAACTCCTTTAGCTCCAAGTTGAAGGTCGCCTCCTTCATCCACAACGTTTACCCTGATATCTTTGTTAGTATAGGGGTGGTGGATGGTATAGTAGTGCTACTGGATGGTGTAGCAATAAGTATAGAAGGTGATGTCTCATTTGGGTGTGCAGCGTACTTCAAGTGATTTTGTAGCATTTGCAGAATGTAATGCTTCAGCTAGAAATGCATTGACTTTTCCAAATTGTGGTAACCTAAACCTTGACTGCATCATATCCTGTTTTCTTTTCGGTGGCATATTTGTACCTAAAATTCACATTTTATTGAATTTTCAATAATAGAACAATATAAATTCAATACATAGCAATATATTGTTGATGCAATAATAGATTTATTCATATAATATTCTATTACAAACACAAGTTAATTATTATCAGCACCTAATTGAAAAATCAAAATCATCATCATCTTCTTTTTTCGAAGACTTATAATCAAACTCAAACTTCTTTAGATCTCTCCCCCCACCTCATGCTCTCTAGGTGAAATTTCATCATATTCATTTAGGTGATGATTTTCAAGAGATGTCACAAATTTGATCATATCTTTTTTGTAGTCATATGATAAGTTCAATTGGAATATTTTTCACCTAGCATAATTAAAGGAAACATCAAGCTCTTATGATAAAACCACTAAATTCAAATAGGTTGATTGTATTTCAACATTCTTAACTGAGTGTTAAAGAACCAAAAATTCAATTTATAATTCTGTGTGAAGAATAAATTAATAATGTTTGAACGTAATGTGAAGTCGGTGTTCAAAGAGCCTAAAGGATGGGGAGACCTCCAATTTTTTATGACTACGTAAGTCCTCGTAAGCATCCGATCTCATTTTTAAAGGTAACGAATAGTGTTTATTCTAATATTTAGTATGAAACCATATAAGAAGAATTTAAATCTATAGCTAGAACTCAAGGTTAGGATCATGTTCAATTAAATGGCTGTAAATAAGTTTTCAAAACCAAAAGGGACTCTTCTCCTCAAACAAGCTATCAAAGGATTTCAATAAGACATCCATATGTGTCTCGTGCTTAAAATCCATAATCCCTTAATCTTGCAAGATTTCAAACCAATCTTATACTACAATGTAGTGTACAATATTGTATTAAAATGTCAGCCTCCAAACTTTAGGTCATCCTCCAATTTATTATAAGCCTAAGTCAAGGTGCATTCATTTAAGATTAAAAGGCAAAATATCCTTTTAGTATAAGAAAATTTCCAGAATTGATATCCTTTTGGTATAAGAAATTTTCAAGAGTTGTCATAGGAAGACTAACATTAAGATGTTGAGCACTAAAACTCAACTGCAAAAAAGCTTTTGACGTAGTAGACTAGAGCTTTTTATTTAACATGTTAAACAACTTTTGGATTCCCCAATAAGTCCATTAAATGGCTATAACAACGTCTTACCTTTATATCATTAATATACTTTTGAATGAAGAACCTACACCAGCATTCCAAGTAGCAAAAGCAGTGTTTTGAAACTCGAATCGGACATTGAACCGGAGGCCTTATTGATCACCGGTTCGACTTCGATCGGTTCAACCACTGGTCGAACCGGTATGACGTCATAATTATGTAATAATTATATTTAATTATATATAATATTAACAATATTAAAAAAATACAAAAATATACCAAATAATATAAAAAATAAAAAATTTATTGAACCAGTGTTCGGACCGGTCGAACCGGCAATTGACCGGTTTTGACTAGTTCTTACTGGTTCAATTAAGAACTGGTTTTTAAAAATGAACCGGACCGAATAACCGACCAGTCACCAGTCAAACAGGCCGATTCAGTCCGGTTTTCAAAACATGGAGCGAAAGGATTAAGAAAAGGAGAACTTTTTTTACCCTATTTATTCGGCATCTAAACTGAAGTTCTCCCCTCCCCAAGCTAACAACCAATAACTTTGAGAAGGAAAAGAAATTTTATTACCATTTTAAGTGCAAAAAGATCAAAATTTTTAGCCTTACATTTTTAGATAATATTTTTATGCTTTGTAGGGGCATTGAATCAGTGAAGGCTATCTCCTTAATTGCCATCAACACTTTCGAAGATTATCAAGTCGCTCTGTCAAAAAAAATAAAGAGCAATCTCTTTGCCTCAGCTAGCACCATTAATTTTGCAGTATGTTAGCAACCCAATTGTAGCCTCAAAACTTACTTTCAAAGATTGTCAACTCCACTTTGGTGCAATATACAAAAGAGTTAGAAGCTGATGAAATTTTCCTACCATTATTAGGAGATTAGAACTAATAAAATATGTTCTTTGCAACTTGTAGGTTTACTAATGCTCTCATATCTTCCTCCCTACCGATATAAGAAAAGGCATTGAAAAAGTGTTTAAAAACTTACAAAATGTAGCAACAAGGCCAAATTCAAAGAAGCAAAAGTTTGTAAGCCTAAGGACCAAGTGGGAATGTGGATTAAAGCTATCAAAACAATAGGTTTTGTTAACAAAGATAATATAGAAGCTCTTTATAGATCAAGAATCCCTTTAAGTGCAATGGATGCACATTAAAGTCTCAAAAAGGCTAGGCTTATGAAAAATTCAAGTCAATACTAACATATCATGGACACTAATGTAGACTTTAAAAAAGAGAGATAAATTAAATGTAGTAATAAAGTGCATTATGGGAATGGAGAGAAAACCCCAATTTGGTATGAAAATTAGCACATATTAGACTCCCCACATGAACCTAATGTTAGACTCCTGATGGCAAACATTCCAGAATCCATGAAAATTAGCTCTAACATTCAAGGATGTAGATGGTCATGGCCAATTGATCTTATATGGAGCTATATGAGAAATCTTGGTAATATTCCTACCTATCAAGCCAATCCCAAGAATGAAGACAGGATTACCTGGTTGAGATACATATCTGGCAAGTTTACTAACAAATCATGTTCAAAACTTCTTGTTTATGGAATGGAAAACCTTATATAGTGCCTAAACAATATACCTAAAGATCCCTTATGCTTTGGCTAAGAATACTTTGGCCCTGTTTGGCAATCAACTAATTGTATTAGTTGTTAGTTAATTTTATTAGCTATTAACTGATAGCTAATTATATTAGTTAATTTGACTAGCAGATAAAATCAGCTGTTTATTAAAGATGTTTGGTAAAATTAGTTATTTATGATTAGCTGTTTATGTGTAAAATAACAAATGAGAACATTACTTAAAAAAATTATAAGAACATGAATATTTTTATAAGGATTTAAATTTTAGGTATTTAATTTTACAGAAATTAAGTTTCTAACTCTAATAAAAACATAGGATATATAATAAACAACAACAACAACAACAACAATTATTATTATTATCTTTGAGTAATATTTTTTTTATTAGAGTTAACATCTAATAAAAAAAATAAAATAGCTATTAGTTGCTTAAGATAAGAAATGAATTTGACGGCACAATTACCTTTAAGTAAGATTTTTTTTAGCTGATAGGCTGAAATGTTACTCCCAAATAACTTTACAAAAAATAATTGGTTGAATTAAATCAGCCAACTCAATCAGCTCCTAACCAAACAAGTATACTAGCTATTTGACATAATCAAACAACTAATACTCTTTAATTAGTTGAAATAGCACTTGATCGCTCTCTACCAAACACCCCCTTTGACTCATTCAACAACCAAAAATGTACTCTGTACAACCAAAATCCTGAATCCCTCAATCTTCTGTTATTTGAGCGCCAATTCACAGGACTAACATGGAACAAGATGCCAAGACTCTGCAACTAACAATGCTTAGTGCAAGATTGGCCCGTAGTTATTGAATTCGCAAACAAGGTTCAACTCAAATGAAAAGTAGACGCAAAAATCTTTCAAGTTGCATTAGGTTATAACATTGATGCGATGTAAAAGAGGAATATAGAAGAAGCTTGTGCCTAATCCTAGAATTAGCTATTCCATTTTCTAGCTTCATTGATTCTCTTCCTTGGGCATAGCCTCATGGCCTTGGTATTCTCTTGTAAGCACCACTGGTACCATTGCTCCTTCGATTTAATATTTTATCTTAAAAATGTAAAAACTAGGTATACTTAATCATGCAACAACTCAATTTTGAACCCCTATTTTCATAAAATCGTTGAAAATTAGCATAAAATATATCATTGCCTCATTCCCTCCACGCATCCTCATTGTAAAAAGACCATGTAGCCACGTAAAATTTCCATTGTCAGTTCTACGCAAGTTAATGAAGATTAATGATAATAAGCTTGCTGAGTAAACAGACAACACGAGGTCACTAGAAACCTGACAGAGTTCCAATATCAGGAACAAAAGCTTGGACATGCTAAACAGAAAAACGACTGTTTGATCTGAAACCAATCTTGTGCTCCCATATCTGTACATAGTCTTGAAAAGTTCTAGTACTGGCCCATCAGTCAAATTTACGTAGAGACCAAAAAAGAGTACAAAGTTTTATCCTTCCAAGGTTTCAGTACAACAATTTATAAGTATAATAAACACCTTGCGAAGTATAAATGGAAGAGTAGGCTAAGATCGTTGCTTTCTCTGATCTTCATCCTCATCATCAGAGTCGCCACTCTCTCGGAAACGAGGATTCTTCTCCTATAACATGAAAGAAACAATGATTTCTGCAACTGCATGTAAGATTTCTTAAGATATATACATACATACATACATACATATATATATATATGTGTGTGAGAATTTTGGGTAACTAAGCAGTCACCCCAATGAATTCAAATCAGTAATTCGCAGAAAAAGGAGCCATATGGTTTGAAATCACTTGCAAAATTGGCATGATTAGGAAACAATTTTAATCCATTAAACTTAAAAAGTTACCGGGCGGGAATCAGGATCAGAATTCCTCCTTGATTCATGATCTGAGTTTCTTTTTGAAGTTTCATGTGCATGTTGGTCATCATCCCTGTATCGTTTTCGGTGATAATCTGCTTCACCAAAATGTCACAGATTGAATGAATTGTTATAGGACCATAACAAAGGTCTAAAAATCACAGCAAGGCTGATACAGATTAAAAATCAAAGCTAGCCTGGTACAATTTAAAATCAAAGCAAGGCCGATACAATGCAATAATGTATAATTTGCCCATTTTGTATAATTCTCTTACTAAGCCTACACACACACACACACACACACACACACACACACACACATAGAAAGAGAGAGAGAGAGAGAGTACCTCTACCATGACGATGAGAATTGCCATGACCATGGCCTCCACCATGTCTACCATCTGCATGATTAAAAATTTCAGATCTGACCCAGACTATCAATCTGAGTAAAGGAAGAGATCACACTAGATAGTTTCGATTAGACTTTATAAAAGAATAAAAACACTTTAAAATGTTAAAATAATCACAAAAAATACAAAACGACAAAGCATGCCTTCCTAGATTTGAACTTCATCATATTACAACTTAGAATAAATGGGCATCTATAATACAACCAGAAAATAGATTGCAAATAAAAGAAACACCATAAATCAAAATCAAGGATCTAAAAAGTATAGAAGAATCAGGCATTTCTTTTTCTTTACAATGTAAAATATATTATTAATATTTGTTCATCAATATCATTCTCATTTAAATCTCAATTTTTCAAAGTCAATCTTAAAATATATTGCTCATATGATGGCTTTAAATTTCCCATTTTGTTAGAGATAGAACTTCATAATATTTGTTCACATATATATTTGGATAGAAGGCAATCCAGGCCCATTTGGTGAATAACTCAGCCTTGGTCCATGCAAGCAATGCTTTGTTTGTTAAAGTTACAAATGTAAGAGCAACTATCTGTTACCCATAGTGTATTAGCTGTATGTAATCATTGTTTTCAAGTGGTACTTATCATTTCCAGTATCAATTGTACTTACTAGAGACAACATATTAGTTTTAGTTTCACTCTAGATTCTTCAGTTATGCTGCAATGAATATGAAGTGAGAGGACCGCCCCTACCTGTGTACATATGGAGTTTATCCAACCCTATATGCTTATTCACAAAGACCTGACAGCCTTACAATGTTTGCAAAGTCTTAAATAAGCCTTCCATCTAGGCAAGTTAAGTTGCAAGTATCAAGTTAGTTCATTTAATATGTTTTGGATTTCCATTTTTCACTCCTGTCTGGATGAAAATTAACAAACACAACCACATATTACATGATTATAACTCATAAAGTGGAATTTTCATATACTAGCAACAACTTACAATGAGATGGCATAATTGGAGGGAAAGAACCAAATGATCCAGCACCGTAATCAACAAGTTGTCTTTGTGCTTCTAGCTCTTGCTGAATTAACTTTCCATAACCACCTCTGCGTACAACATGTTAAGAAAACTGAAAGGAGACGTGGAACTTTTTCAACTGATTTTAAATCAAAGATGAATTGGTCAACAAGTCAGCGTATTTCAACCATGATCCAGTTACTAAATGAAATCATTCATAAATGGAGCTTGAATATACCAAATATCCATGTTAGTCTAACACTGCACAAGTCAATAGCAGTAGTATGTAGCTAAATGTCCGTGCAAATGGGGTGCCAACCCAAAGCTATCAGCCCATTTTAAAAGGAACTCTGACTAGGCAAAACAGTTAGGCTTATCTCAGGAAAAATGAAATTCATTCATGTATATTGGAAACAAGTCAGCTAAATACTCAATAGAATCATGCCCCTTTCGTGCTAACATAAGGTAAGAAGACCAACGACATTTAAAATATGTGGATAACTAACAAGCACAATAAGCAAATCTGGCCTACTCTACAGTCTATTAGTGAGGTGAGTTTCAGTTCCAAATCATCAGAGATGCGAATAAACATAGAAGGAAGTATTCATATTCAAGGAATGCAATCAGCCAAGTTTTATAGAAGATAGACCTAGATAAATTAAGGACACAATCCAGAACCACAAAAAGACATTGATCCCAGTAAGCCAAAGATAGCACAGATGACAATGATTACAATTACCAGTCTAAAATACACTTGCCAACCCATATGAAAGTCATTTGGAAGAAAATAACCGTTAACTTGATTTACTCGAACTGTAACATCATCTAGGTCCATATACTTCTAGATTGATCCCACTTCTCACAATCTCCGGAAGACAGAAATGTAGTTTCAGCTTGTGTATAGTACATAAAAAATGAATGTGAAAGTCCAGAAAATCTATGCTTTAAGCATTTGGACATTTTCAATCAGACGGTAAATTGCCAATCTCATAGTGGGTCAGCAATATTTTTAACACTGCTCACATCTTCAGGACAAGATGAATAACATTGAGAACATTTGGTAAATAAAGGATATCAGGATCATAATCTGTACGATATTCATCACGCACCTGTAATAATACAGGAAAAACAGATAATGTATGTAAGCAAAAGGTCAAACATGTTCACAATTGCTAGCCAGAACAGAAATATCACCTGTCCGCCACTTCTACCACGGCCCCATTGCCTTCCTTCTTGAAAACCCCAATCAAAATCCACACGTATAGGACGATCATCAAGAATAGTTCCACTTAAATATTTTACTGCATCCTCTGTGTCTTCCCTAGAATAAAATCTGATAACACACAAGTGCAAAAACCAACTAAGAGCCCCAATATTAAAACCTATTTCCATGTTTTCCCCTAAAGAAGCAAATCATGCAGGCTTTAGAATAGGGAAAACTCTATTTAAGCTCTTTCAGATGTTTAAAATAAAACTATAGTGACGTTGGTAGGTTGTCATATAATTTCCACGCAATAAATTAAAGAACGTGGAACATGAGCAAGAAAGTTATTTTTTTATCTTTTTCAATTGTCGCGGTTGAGTTTTAGTCTACCTAAAACTCCATTAGTGAATTCTTACTCATCCAAAAAGAAACTAACAAAAGATTGAGAAAAGAAAAAGAAATGGGGAAGAAGGCAATGTTCATGGTATAGAAGCCAAAACCAAACCCATCAAAAAACAAGTAACAAAAACACATCATAATGTGAGGAATGATAAAACATACAAAACGAAACAAAAGCCACAAGGAGTTTTGGTGTTCTTATCCAATCCCATAATGATCTTCTTAATCTCTCCAGCTCGAGAGAAAAGCTCGTAAATTTGTTCTTCCGTTGTGTAGAAAGACATGTTTCCAATGTAAACAGTTGATGATGTCAGAAGCGCATGCTCGAATTCCTCTTGAGAACCCGGAAATCTTCTGTCCCTATACACTGATAGTTTGTTTGGATCCTGACAACATCAACCAAATTTAATTTTTCTTAAAGCCAAGCAATTGAGAACTAATAACTACGTGTGGAGGAACAACAGTGCGTACCTTGAAGAGGGAAGCCATTGAAGTTGAAGGTTCTAATATTACAAATCCTAAAACCTCAAATGCCGAACTTGTTATAACCCTAGAGAGTGACAGAGTACCCAAAATGAAGAGATTCGGGTTTTCGGGCTAAACGCCTCTTTCTCCCGGGTCGTACCCTCATTTTCCTGTTTTATCTTCTTTTGACATTCTTCCGCCATTATGAAATAATAATCCTCACTTTTAACCTAATTTATTTTTAATTTCATTGATTATGCTTATATAATATTTTAAATTATTACATAACTTCTACTTTAAAATATAAATATGATATTTATCATAAGAATAAGCGATAATTTTTATAAAATTAATGTGAAAAAAAATCAAACTGGGAGAAATCTTAATATATTTAATAATCATCAACACTCAATTAAAATCTCACTAAAGCGTAAGATTTGAAAAAAATTTGAAAAAGCTTTTCCATAACCCATTTATATACAAACTTATCATTCTCATAAACTTTGCCCATTTATGATTAAGCTTATAAGTTTTAACATAAAAAGATCTTGATGCATGTCCCCAATAACTTTTTCTACACATAACTACAGTAAAATTTCGATAAATAAATATTCAATAAATTAATAACCTCAATTAAATAATAATTTTCTCCGGTCTCGACTTGAGCCAATGAGATAAAATAATAACTTCGCTAAATGCATAAGATAATAATTTAAAAAAAATCCTTGAGGCCCATTGAAAATATAAAATAATAATTCATTAAATAAGTATGAAAATTACATATATAATTCATAAAATA
>JANVCL010000009.1:4661015-4674722 GCA_026546855.1 Erythroxylum incrassatum
TATTATTAATATTTTTGAAAGCATGGTTGATGTAAACAGTAAACTAGTAAAGTATACAGTACAACTGTATAATATATAAATATGGACTATTTTGCAATTTTGAAAAAGTTTAGGGACCATTTTATAAATTTAAAAAATATCCCGAAACGGTACCTGGTACCAACCGGTACCGATACAATTCTGTTCCAGAGCCCAATCCGATACCGACACCGGTACGGTATTTATAACATTACCTAAACCGTTAACATAATTGACACGGCAAGCCCCGTCAGCTATGTCATGGTAAATCCGTAAATGTAAGACGTTATGTATCATGTTAAATCCACGTCACATTTTAATAAAATAAAAATAAACAAAAAAATTCTAACCTACCCTTCTTCCCTCTTCGGCCATCCACCTAAAACCCTAATTTAATTGATTTTGATAGTGGTTAAAATCCATGTTCCTCTTCACTCACTCATTTCAAACACAGTCCCAATTTTTATACATAGATTAGTAGTTCCTGTCTTAGATCACTGAAAGCGCATTTTAAAATGACGTCCTCGTCCGCCGCCCTGTCCATTTTCCGGTCAAGCTCCGGCCGCCACATGTTAAGCCGCATAGCATCCAAACCCAAAGCTTCCACTGCGCCTCGTCCGCTGCGAGCTTCCCCGACCAGCCCTCTTTCTCAGCGCGTCATCAGGTCGATGTCACTGACTGAATGCATATCAATTCAATAATAGCAGTGTTAAACTGTACTAATTTTTGTTTTTGATGATTGAAGGCGTCCGGCGCAATTGAGCTTCGCTGTAGAATCGATGATGCCCTATCACAATGCTACTGCTTCTGCTTTGATGACTTCTATGCTCTCCATTTCTCGCCGCTCTTATGGCTGGCTTCCCGAGGGTATAGTTTCTGTTTTGAATCTCTCTCCACAACTTGAGTTATTTTGCTTAAATGATATATGTTTGATTTTAAACTTTGATTGGATGGTTAATTTGTTGGTCCTTCGTTTTGTGTATGGAAAAATTATTTCTTTTGAATGGTGGAGTAACTGAGTAGAAATCAGGATGTGGATTTTTTAAGAAAACTAATTATTTTCAATATTCAAGTTTTGAATATATCCTCGCTTGTTTGCTTGTGCTTGTTAATAGATTTTCAGGCGAACACTTGTGGCTATTGTGTATTACTGTTATGCATAAGCTTCTGGTTTCAAGCTTCCGTATGTTTTAACCTTGGCCTTTTATCGGGCTCCTTTGATTTTTTTTCACTCTTGACTTTCATGTGTTTCATGCTAAGTTGCAAGTAAGGTAGTTTTTGTGCATATCTGTAACTAGATACCAATGAATACAATTTATGATGCCTATAGAGATTCACTGAAGTGAAAAATTTAGCAGCTATATGTATTAACTGCATTATGAGTGCCTGGTTGTTCTCTCTTTTCATGACATTGCCTTTTTCACCTTTTCATAAGGGAAGTATGTCAGCGCATCATGTTGAATTCATTTGCAGAAACTATAACCAATCTCTTCCATCTTTATCCATTATCACTTGAAAACCATACAGTTTTTCCATTTCCTTTTTGTCATTTGACTGGTTCAGTATGTGCATGTTACTCTGCTTTCATCTTGTAGGAAGAGTCAAGACTAGATGAAGATGGAGAAGCAATGATGACACAACCTCCATTTATTAATGTCCTTCATGATTTAAACAAGTAGGAAATATCTGATTTCATATCGGTGTACAAGGCAGAGCATTTCTCTTGTACAAGCATAAATAGAGTTAATATATGTGATCTTTGTGTTTTGAATTACCCTGCATGTGGGATTTGCATTTGCCTAAACATTGATTCCAAAGTCATCTATTTTCATCCATGCTCGTATTCACAGTAAACTATGCATGAGCTGTTAGCTTGTTTCAATCTACTGAAAAAAGGAAAAAAGAATCAGTCTGATTATTACAGGACATACTGATTAGTAGCTTGTTTCAATCTACTGAAAAAAGAAAAAAAAAAGAATCAGTCTGATTATTACAGGACATACTGATTATTTTTATTCAATCAGCTTGCAATGATGATGTGTGATGAATGATCAGTGGACTGAAGCAAGTATTAGTCCAAAATCAATATCTAGAAGTTTTGAGTCTGCTGCTGAAAGGACGAGTTTGATTTTGCAAGCTTCCAGATCCTTAATAAATTACTACTGGCTTTCCTGTCATTCTCTCCTTCCTAACACTACTACTTTTGTGACAATGTTGTTCAACTGGATTAATGTACAAAAGATTTGAACAAGATTAGTTTTTACTTTGTAGTAGTTTCTTTTCAGTTCTGCTACTTCATTAGTATTAAAGGATACTTACATCTAGTGTTTTATTCATTTTCCCCTACGACATTTAATGAACGTACAATTGATTTTTAAGAATTTTAAAATTTTGTTCACCACTGTGAAATAAAGATTGCTCATTCAGAAATGTTGAACGAGCTGTCTATGCAAATTTCTATAAGAATTGTCCTTCTATTATTCAAATACCTTTGCTTCAGTTGATGGTTGTGAATAACGTGAACAATGTCTGACACATATATACAACTCCTCATTAGTGCATTAGCCATCCACGTTTCGCACATGCACGTATCCTTTTGCATCAGCGGTTAGTTATTTCTTTACACAATAAGTTGTGTTAAACCAGATAGAATAGATTCAATAATGAACTTGAGCATATTGTATTATTGGGTCTAAGTTTACGGCAACTACATTTAGCATTTCCTATTCTTCCTTGGTATACATGTGTTGGGCCAAGCAAAAGTGATAGAAAAACATTGGAACCAAGTTCTTGTTATTACTTTTGATGCAATTTTTTTTAAATAATTCTAACATTCAATTTAGTCGTGCGTTTGCTCTCACATCAGGCATTATGTTCATCCTTCGCGGCTAGATTTTGCTTGCTGCTCTGATTTATTGCATTATGCATTTCATATTGAGACTTTTGTCATCATTCTGATGTTCTGTTTTCTGTGTTTAGGGCTGTAAGAATTTGTTGGCAATTCCGACCCGAGAAGAACTATTTTTGATATCTCGTTTCCTCTATTTTGTATTTGCTTTTGTTGATAATATTTTTGTAATTCGTTGGAGTAGTACTTGACTACGAGTTGCACATTTTCTATTTGTTCAAGATTTTGGTTTCAAGAGGTGGCTCATGCATGAATATGCAGCCATATAATGATGTATTGTTTCAGCCTGAAGAAAGCGCCTAGTAGCATTGAAATAACATTAGTGCATGAAAAGTTCCAGCAAATTTCCTAATTTCATGAAAGATGTTGCCAGTCTACGAGCCTATCACTCTTAAATTGACCCAATATTAATATTGTAACTCAAGTTTATTTTAACTTAAAATAATTGTTGTCTCTTTCGAGTTCTTCAAGTACACTTGGCCTTTAATTATTTGTACGCCGAAGCCTGTTTGCTGCAATTTCAGAATTCTGCCACCAAAGCCATTTAAGATGTACTAACGTCAGCTTTGCTTGTTTAGGTTTGACATTTGCCATGACATTGTTTACTTCGACGTCTCCATTTCTTTTCATTCTACGTATGAAATAACATTATCCATTTCTTCACCAGCTAACAGAACATATAATATTGAGTTTGAGAAAAAATAGCTAGTAGAATTGGACTAAATCAATCAGATATCATTCCCAAGCTGAAAATTATGCAGGCAACAAGCACTGACTAAATTCTGTACCATACCTGGGCTAAAGTCACATTCTACCATACTGAAAATTGTCTCAATAGCTCATAACCCAGGTGATAATATTAGGCTACTGAATGATTCAGAAATATTCACTTTTAATCAAGCTTAAACAGTAACCATATATTAGGCTACTGCATGATTCAGAAATATTCACTTTTAATCAAGCTTGAACAGTAACCAGTTCATACTCAACCAGGGAGAGATTGTTGCTTTCTTTAACTGTGAAGTTTGCAGGTTCTGCAACCTCAATGCGTCCCCACTTGTCAACTGCAAGCCGCATAGATCCCTTGAACATGTCAATTTTTGCATTGCGCATAATAACGGTGGCTCCAGGCTTCATGATATCAACTGTATATAAAACATTCATCAAAACCTTTGTTGGCACAAAGACAGACTAGAGAAGCTAAAACTGAAAATGGCACAGGCAATCAAATAACAAAGACTTTAATCCACTATCGCAGCTTCCTAAATGCTGCTATAGCATGTAAAAGTCAAGTTCAGCTCCCATATACAATTTGCGCATCTAAGCAAGCGAGTAAATTTAGTTCATTGATGTGCATGCTAATTAAGCAACCATAATTTCACTGATTAAAGCAACTAGTCTTGAGGCCTAGATGAACATAAGCCCAAGAGTTTACATGTAACAAGTAATTAACTGGGATTAAATAAACTTAACAAGTAACTAGCGTAAAGACATGTCGATTAAAAGCACTCCTGATCCCCTTGACAAAACAGACGAGAAAATGGACTATTCTTTTTTGGTACATCAGATTGGGATAATTACAAACACTCCTCATCCCCTTGTATCTACCAAGATTGTAAACCTGTTAGATGAGAAGGCACTCCTACCTCCCTACCATCTGGCCAAGCCCCCTGGTGGTTAAAACATTGAACCACAAATAGCTGTTGTGTGAATTCCAAATGCATGGTTCATTAAAACAAAGCATGCAGAAAAGAGATTTTAAACCAAGTTACATATTTTCTCTGCATTGTTAAATATTGTTCTTTATCTTATCAATATCGAGACACAAGTTTGCTTCCGAAAGAAAGTAGTATAAAGGTACAGACAACCCGAAAAGTTCTTAATTAAGTCCTTTCAAACAATGAAATCCCTAATACTTGGTCTAAACATGCCAAATTAACACTTCAACTGCCTCAAAAATAGTTTCTTTTCATAGCTTTTCAGGTTAGAAACCGAAAAGCCTACCAACAACAACAACCATGCGATAAATCAAACCACATTCTTAAAAATCAAGGACTAAAACAGATAAAAAGTTCCCCTACGTCCGAAGATTCTAACATTAATCCTAAACAAATGGTCTCAAAGGTCACATTCTCACATCAACAATATCCCAAAAGAAGAAGACAAACTAATAAAGGAACACGTAAAAACGAAAACGGTAACCTTGGTCGTTGCGGGCAGTGAAAACAATGGAGGCAGTATCGTCTCCGACGAGGCATTCGGCGATGCGAGAGGGGGGTTGAGGTCGTTGAGACAGGGACGATGAGGCGGGGCGGGGCTTATGGGCAGGTACGACCTTGGAGCTGACAACTTTGACGGTGAGATTGTGACCAGTTGTACCAGGTTTGAGGTCCTCTACTTTCACAAATACTGGCTTTCTCTTCTCTACCGCTACCGTGGCCATTTGATTGATGGAGTTGTTAAACCCTAGCAGCAGCAACAGTCCACTTGGTTGCAACAACAATGAAGAACAGATAGAGACTTACTTAGGGTTTTCGGTTTGGTTAAAGATTGTTTGCTTTGCGCACGTGTCCCCCAAACTCTTATTTATTATTATTTCATATAAAAGTAAAACAAAGCATCCTATACGCACGCCTCCTACTTTACGCTTTAATTCCTTTCTTTCGGTTAGTATTTGTTTCAGTTACTTTCAAGCCTCCAGCTTTACGCTTTAATTCCTTTCTTTCAGTTACTATTTGTTTCAGTTACTTTTTTTTTCAACCCTATTTTATTAAATCTTATATATATAATTGTTAAGTAAACTAGTAAAGTAAAAAGAAGCGATAACAACGAACGACTCTCTGATGAACAGTATTTCTAACAATCCAGAACAAGGGAATCCCTGCACTGATCACGTTGGCCATATGGCGAAAAAAGTTTGCATTCACGAAAGGTACGAAGATCTTCCGCCCCCATAGCCATCTCCCCAATCAGTTCCCCCTAATTATAGGGCAGCAGTCACTGGCCAATTAAACCCGACCCAACCACAATCTGAATGGCCTCCTGAAGACCCAGTGGACATTGAAGACGAAGACATAAACATCGTACTTGGGGACTTTGGACCTGGCATTGAACTCTCCAACTCCTTCAAAGGACGACTCAACAAACAGTGGAACAAGCCATTATCGTCAAACTCTTAGGACGTCGCATTGGGTATGCCATGTTGAAGAATCGGCTCTCCTTATTGTGGAAGCTCACCGACCCAATGAAGATCGTGGACATTGATAATGAATTCTTCATGATCAAATTTATGGAAGCGGAGGATTATGTCTATGCCCTCACTCAAGGGCCGTGGGTCCTCTTCAGCCACGCACTCTCTGTCCAGCCATGGCACCCCTCCTTCCGCCCTTCCACTGGGCAGGTCTCCCATGTCGTTACCTAGGTGCGCTTTCTAGAGTTGTTGGTGGCGTGCTACCACCCCTCCAGCCTCACCGCACTAGGGAATCTCGTCGGCCGCACAATTAAGATCGATACCACAACACAGCAATCACAGTGCAGCCGTTTTGTTAGGGTGGTCGTCGATCTCAATATTAGTCAACCCCTTCGCTCTATCGTGGAACTAGATGGCGAGCAGATTAAAATCGCCTACGAAGGTCTCCCACAAATTTATTTCTCTTGTGGGCGTGTCAGACACAGCACCTCCGGTTGCCCCTTTCGCCCTCAAACTCCTGCTCCACCCACCATACCTCCCTCGATTGCACCATCACTAGATCTCCCTATAGAAAACCCATCTACACAGGCCTCTACCGACGCTACCCAACAGTTGTACGGCCCTTGGCTCCAAGTCAAACGCAGGAGCCGCCGTCCTTCAGCCCCTTTAACAGTCACAAGACGTGACAACTCCAGCACTTCCCCTGATGACACGTCTCGAGGATCTCGATTCCAAATCCTAGCCAATCTAACCCCTCAACCAACTCCCCGCCCGCGCCTTTCGCCTTTCACGCGAGTCACCACAAAAAAACTGCTCCTCACCCAACCGGTCAGGCAGCCCACATGCACGGGGATTCATTCACCAGGCCGCAACCCCTCTCCCAGACCCGCGCACCTGTGACCCAATGTCTTGACACCCAACTCCCTCCAGGCCTTCTGGCCCATCCGACCATTAGCACAGCCCCACTCCCCCAGCCTTCCACCAAACCCCACACATCCTCCCACCACACTGCTATACTCATTCCTTCCCATTCCGACCTTATTATTCACGATCAAACCCTTGTCACAGTTATACAGGAACATGCAGTTGACAATACTGTGGAGGCAGTGATAACCCCCACCACCACCACCCCCTTATCGGACTCTCAACGCCCTCCACCAGCTCCTTCCATACCTCCGAACCTGGCTCAAGCCCTTAATTCAGTAAATGATGGCATGGACATCACAGACTCCTCGTTGGAGGCCCACCACTCTCTGCTCCCAGTGAACATTGAGCCGGTGGTTATGGTTGAATCCACTCAAGACTAGGTCTTGAACTTCTCGATATCCCGTTTTTATGTCTATCTTCCTTTAGAATTGCCAGGGGATTGGAGGCAAGAAATTCCGACCCATTTTTAAGACCTTTATCCAAATCCACAATCCAATGCTCGTCGTCTTGGTAAAGATGAGAATCAGTGGCGACAGGGCACACAAGGTGATCCACTCTCTCCAATTCCTGAATTCCTACCGGGTGGAAGCCCACGAATTTTTCGATGACATTTGACTCTTATGGAAGTCAACTATCACCGTCCATATTCTCCTCACACATCGCCAATTCATTCACTTACGAATTGATTGGCAGCATACTTCATTTAACTTCACAGCCATCTACGTGAACTTTACCAGTATCACAACTTTACCTTGCCTCGTTGGGGCGACTTCAATGCCAAGCTCGAATGGTCTGATAAGCGAGGGGGCACCCGCAACCATCAGACCATCAATACCCAATTTCGAGATTGTATCTAGTGTTGTCATCTGCAGGATCCCGGCTTTATTAGACCTCGATTTACGTGGCATCGCAGTAGTCTTCTCGTTAGATTAGATCATATTTTTTGTCTCCTGCTTGGATCACCTCGTTTCCTTCCATGAAAGTCGCCCACCTTCCCTTCCTTAAATCGGATCATCGTCCTTTGTTAGCAACCTTCCTCCCATCGCCCTGAATGCCTCACTCAACCTGAACTTTCCGATTTCAATCTGCTTGGCTGAAGCACGAAGGCTTCCCTCAAGTCGTGACAGACCACTGGCAACCCATCTACACACTTTGAGTGGGGCGATCTAGCGTTTGAGTGACCATTTAAAGCACTAGGATTCCTCGACCTTTGGCAACATCATCCTGTGGAAAAAAATGCCTCCTAGCTCAGCTCTCGAGAATCCAGCGTTTTCTCGATACCCAACATTTGGATTCCTTGCGTGAGTTGGAAACTCACTTGCAAAACGAACTGGAACAGGTCCTCTTACAAGAGGAGCTCTGCTGGCACCAGTGTTCTGAAACTCAGACCGGTCATTAAACCGGTGGCCTTACTGTTCACCAGTTTGACCGGTAATTATGCAATAATTATATTTAATTATATATAATATTTAAAATATTTTAAAATACAAAAATACAAAAATAAAAAAATTGTCTGACCGGTTTTGACCGATTCAAACTGGGTCAATTTATAACCGGTTTTGAAGGATAAACCGGACCGGACCACCGACCGGTCACCAGTCGGACTGGTCGGACCGGCCGGTCCGGTCAGGATTTAAAAACATAGGCTGGCACCAACAATCTAGATGCCAATGGCTTAGTCAAGGCGATAAGAACACCAAATATTATCATGCCATCACTACCGCCAAACGACGGAAGCTTCACTTTGACTCCTTAACTGATGCGTCTGGTGTTTTGTATTCTGATCCAACGGCCATACGTGGCCTAGCCAAGGACTTTTTGGAAACTTTTTACACTATCGAGACTTCAGCCCTTGTTCATATGACCCTCCACGGTGGGTTCCCCCCTCGCTCTTAGCGCTACTTTGGACCTGGATAATCCTATCCTTCTCGACGAGGTCCAGAAGGCTTTCTTCATCATGGCCCCCAACAAGGCCCAAGGGTTTGACGGCTTTATAGCTTTATTCTTTCAATCCTAATGAAACACTTTAGGCCCCTCCCTGGTCTGTTCCATCCAACAAATTTTTAGGCATGAAGTTTGGGAGACCGCTTTGAACCGCACCATCCTGGTCCTGATCCCCAAACAACCCTCCCCTACATCGATCACTCAATTCCGACCTATTGCTTTGTGCTCTGTGCTCTACAAAGGCCTCACCAAAATCATCATGAACAGGTTGAAACCGTTTCTTGACACCCTGGTTAGCCCGAACCAATGCAGTTTTGTGCTGAGCCGATCCATTACTGACAACATCATCATTGCCCAAGAAATTATTCACACGATGTGCAAAAAATCGGAGAAGAAGGGCTTCATAGCCATCAAGGTGGATCTCAAAAAAGCTTATGATAGACTCTCTTAGGACTTCATCCACGATACTCTGCTAGATATTGAGCTACCTGGTTCTTTTATCTCTCTTATCATGAAGTGTGTTTCGTCGGTCTCCATGCAGGTCAATTGGGAAGGCGAACTCAGTGAGACTTTCCACCCTTCCAGGGGCATTCGCCAAGGAGACCCCTCTCTCCCTATCTTTTCGTCCTCTGCATGGAAAGATTGGGCCACCTCATCTCTCAAGCGGTGAACCACGGTCGCTGGCAGCCAATCCGACTAAGCAAGAATGGCCCCCCATCTCTCACCTGTTTTTTGCTGATGATCTCATTTTATTCGCGGAAGCCACCACAGACCAAGCTCAGGTCATTCGGGACATTTTATCTTCATTTTGCAGGGCTTCAGGGCAAAAGGTCAACCAAGAAAAGTCTCGTTGCTACTACTCCAAAAATATTCCCCGCTCCACGGCCCGCCGGTTGAGCCACGTGTTGGGTTTTAAGCTGACCACGGACTTAGGGCGTTACCTTGGCATTCCTTTGCTTCATGACTGAGTTCACAAACACATATACCAACATATTCTGGATAGAGTCCAACAACGCCTATCGGGCTGGACGGAACATCTATTATCCTTCGCAGGACGTACCACTCTAATCAAATTTGTCCTCTCCACTCTCCCCACCTACACTATGCAAACTGTTCGCCTCCCTCGTCGCCTCTGTGACTATCTGGAATAGATTATCTGCAACTTACTGTGGGGTTCTTCCTTAGGAGCCCAAAACCCTCCCCTAGTTCATTGGGATCAATTCTGTCAACCCAAAGAATTGGGGGGCCTGGGCATCCGCAAAATTGGCAAATCGAACGATGCTCTGTTCATCAAACTTGGGTGGGCCCTACACTCGAAGCCACGTGCGCTGGGGGTCCAAATTTTGACCGCTAAGTACAAGCTGAATGTTCACAACCCACCCACGTCCCTTGAGGTGACCGGCAGGTCCATGACCTGGAGGAGCATCAAAGCTATATGGCCCCATGTCATTCGTGGCATGAAATGGGTGATCCATGATGGCTCTGAGGCCCGCTTTTGGTTGCATCCCTAGGACGAGGACTTAGGACCCCTTCTCACACATACTCTAGGCCCCATCGGCCCCCCAGAGCTCTCTTGTCGTGTTCAGCAATATGCCGACAGCTCAGGTAACTGGTTATAGCATGAGTTTCAATACTTACTTCCTCACTCTATTTGTATGCTTATTGTAGGTATTCTCCCGCCTCAGCCTCACTCTGGACCTGACAAGCTGACTTGGGACAGCTCGAGAACAGTCCAGTTCTCTACAGCCACGGCTTACTCTTTGCTGATGGAGCACGACCCCCACGCTACTAGTGGCCAGTGGATGCCTATCTGGCGTTAGGAAGGCTTACAACGCATTCGGTCCTTCCTCTGACTCCTAGCTCAAGACAGATTACTCACCAATCAACAACGGAGGCGTAAAAGACTCACTCGGATTTCTGACTACCTTCACTATCAGACAGAAGAATCCTCTCTCCATGTTATGCGCGATTGCCCCCGAGCGCGATGCATATGGCTCGCCTTCCCGCACCAAACCCTTTCTCCTGATTTTTTCACCATCAGGGCTCAAGATTGGCTCCTCCTAAATCTTCAGTGACACCGACAGATTTATGGATTCACATGGTCCCTCATTTTTGGGACTACTTGCTGGTTCTTATAGTCCTGGCAGAATCAGGATATTTTTGACCCACGGTTCACTTGGCGGACATCTCTGGTCCATTGCATTCTCCAATATGTCCAGCAAATGTATACAGCTTCGATCTGGCAAAATAGAACATTTCCAGGTCGTCGACCGCGACAGGAACAACTTATTGGCTAGCGTAAACCGAACCAGGGGTGGGTGAAACTCAACACGGATAGGATGAGCAAATTCGACCCCTACTTGGCCTCTGCCAACGGACTGCTCCACGATAGCACCGGTGCTTGGCTTGGAGGGTTTATACAAAACCTAGGTTGGTGTTCTTCATTAACTACCGAGCCGTGGTGTGTCTTCTCTGGCCTACAACTGACTTAGGACCTAGGTTACCGCCGGGTGGTCTTAGAACTTGACTCTCAAGTGGCGCTAAGCTCTTTTTCAGACCCCGCCTCCCGCATTCACTCGACCAATCCATTCATCTTTGGCATCAACGAGCTTCTCAATCGCAACTGGACAGTCCTCCCCCGTCACACATACAGGGAAGGCAATAGGAGCGCCGACTGGTTAGCGAATTTTGCTGCGAATTTTAATCTAGGGATCACTACTTTTGTAATTGCGCCCCCAGGGTGCCTTTTGATACTCCTCGAGGATATCACTAGGATTAGCTTCCCTAGACTTGTTATGTAGTTGCTAT
Organism: Erythroxylum incrassatum; assembly: GCA_026546855.1. Classification (NCBI taxonomy): domain Eukaryota; kingdom Viridiplantae; phylum Streptophyta; class Magnoliopsida; order Malpighiales; family Erythroxylaceae; genus Erythroxylum; species Erythroxylum incrassatum. Next base: position 4,672,811 of record JANVCL010000009.1, read on the forward strand.
TTTCCCTTCTATGCAAAAAATAATCTTTTATATATATGTAGGGTTTACATAAATATGTGGATAAGAATTAATGAAACATAATAAAAATATTATAATTGAAATAGGAGATTTAATCCCCGTATGTTAACCCAAATCAATTCCAACATTAATTCTAACAGAGTAGTTCTTGGTGAGTTTCATCTTTTTTAGATGGTTTTAGATTTAGCCCTGCTGGCTCAATATTTCCATAGTCTCCAAAAACAACTTCATTTTTTTAATAGCTACACTTATATAAGAAATCTTTTACTAATTTGGTCTACTTTTTTATTAACATAGGGTCTGTTTGTTTTTATTTACGTTTTTAATTTTTGTTTTTGTTTTTAAATTTAATATAAACAAACATGTTTGTTTGAGTTTTGAGTTTTTGTTTTTAGTTTTGGTTTCTTCCAATTTTCAAATTTAATGAAAACCACAATATATATATTTTTAAAATAAATTTTTTATTTAATATTTAAAATAAACATTATTTTTTAAAATAAAATATAATAATTTTATTGATAATTTATTAATAAATGTTATATAAGATATTAAAATAATTTTAATTAATTAAAATAATTTTCTTTAAGTTTTATCTAATATATACTTATCATCAATAATGAAAATATAACTATATTGACATTAACAATTAAACAGGCTTTTTTTAATTGAAAGAAGAATAGAAACTAAAAACAAAAATTAAAAATCACAATAGAAAAATAGAATAACCAAACGATACCTTAATAACATTAAAACAACAAATGAAATAACGAAGTAGTGAGGTTGGATTTTGATTAGTTTATGCATCAGAGTAACTTCAAATTTAGACCATGGTGAAATAACCAAGAGGTATATAAGTTAGCCATAGAGAATCTATCTATATATCTAAAAATATGATAAATTCATAGAAAGAGAAGTGGACAAAGGCCAAAAACCAAAACAAATAGATCAAACTAAGCATAAAATGTTAAACCTCAAAATCTCATTCAATGATTCCATCTAATCAAATTTGTTAATGATAATGATGAATAAGATGAAAAGAACATAGTCTAAGTGGAGAAGAAATAAAAACAAGATATGGAGAGGAATAAGGGAACAAAACAAATGATTCTTTATAATAAGTGAAACATATCATAACAAATTACAGCAATATACTTATAACAAATTAGAATACCTATTCATATAGGTGAAACATAGAAAGTTCCTACTATTCTACAACTATTGCAAAAAAAATCATAGTAAAATTAGAATAGATAAACATTATCCTAATAATCATTGACTATTTCATCATAAACCATATATCATTATCCTAATGTTTACAAAATTGATATATATAAAGAATTAAAGTGTATCGATTCTCATTCATCATTAACTTCATCATCAAGATTTGATTATAATCTTGTAAATATTTGATTATGTCAAAAAATGTAAAAAAAAACTCCTAGATAAAACTCGATAAGTTTTCTTCATTTATATTGGTCACTGCTGCTTCTTCCTAAAGAAGAGAAAAAACACATTCTTTTGGGTATTATCATTCTATTCCTAGCCTTCTTCTTCGGCAAAAATTATGTCTTGGCTGATAATTACTTTCTTTGTGATAATATTAAATAGCTTGTACCTCCTATGCACGTAACTAATGAAGATAGTTTTTTGTGCTTGGTTGTTTAAACTTTTTCTTATCTCTACTAAAATATGAGCATAAGCAATAGGAACCAAATACCTTTAGAGGCTTCACACTTGTCTTAACACCACTTTAAGCTTCTATAGGAGTGAGATTTAGGACTCTTTTTATCAGATATATACACATATATAGAGATTCAAGACATATATTGAAAAATAAAGTGGCTATCTATGTATATATATACATAGATAGCCACTTTATTTTTCAATATATGTC
>JANVCL010000009.1:4711335-4733589 GCA_026546855.1 Erythroxylum incrassatum
CAAGCAGGAGAAATGAGTTCAAGCATGGTGACTGATTTGTATGGGCACGCCATTGAACAAGTTGAGAGTAAATTTTTAGGATGTTTTGAGAATGAAAAAAATAGCTAATGAGGGTTTAATGAAAGAACCCTTCAAGGTATTATGCACTTACGCTCACGTTCATGTATCAGAGCAAGATAGTTGGATTCCGAAAAAGGGGGCCAACAGATTGTACCTTTATAAAAAGAGACTTATTTCCCTTTTATTGTAAATGAAGGTTTAAGAATGAATCATTTGAATAGTGAGGGTATAATGCAAATATGTCTATCCCAAATAAGTGATCCATTTCATATGAGTTTGGGTCAATTAGAAAAGCTAGAGTTGGAGGAAAAATAATCATCTTTGGATGAACATAATTTCCAATATAGGCATTGAATAAATTTTGCCAACTTATCAAAGTTACAGGAGTATTCCAAACTATGTCTAACATCACAAAGTTAAAAAGAGATCTGTTGTCTTAGACACAAGCATTTTTTAGACCATGCCTATTGATGTTTAAAAGTTAGTAACTAACATGATACGGTCCACGATCATATTTAAGTATATGCATGTTCGAAAACAGGTTCTTTTATTTAGTATTTAAAGGCATGTTTCTTTTTAATTAGAATTTTTTGGACATATTTGTTATTTGGAAGTCATCAAAACTTGTTTTCCTTATTTTTCATTCAATTTCGAACTTATTGAAGAATTCTTTTTTTGTGGCATTAAAATTCTTTTGGTTCTTGATTCCTTATAATCAACATATTAGTTCCTCTATATTTTTGTTTTAGTTTTAATACTAAATTAAACTTGTTCAAGGGTTCTCTAATGTATATTCCTAAGTCAGTTAGCATCACTTTCCCCCACACTAATAAAAGCTATATGATCACAGTTTTAAAGAATACAGTCTACTTCAATAGTCTCTTTCCAATAGCTCATCACTAGATTAATGCCCTACTTTATGATTGTTGGTTTGTAGATTACATATAAGAGGAGGTGAATTATGTATATATACTTTTTGACCTTTTTAAAATTCTAATGAATGACTATGAAATATATATATAAAAGGTAATATTAAAACAAACACAAAAATAATAAGGGAAAATAGGGAAAGAAAGACAAAACCAAATTTTAATAGTTAAACGAAACAACTTTGCCTACATTCACTTCCTAGGATCCATTAGGAGTTCACTATTTGCTTCCTTTAAAGGGTGAAGAGTAATCCTCCATACATCTTCTTCTTTGTCATAGGTGAAGTGTAGCTCTTATAATCATCTTATTTTATCACGACTGAAGAGAAAACCTTTTACAACTCTTGTTTAAGGTTAAAAGAAACCATCATAATGTATATTCTAGTAATTTTCTCGATTGCAACAACTACATAATCATATATAACTTAAGATCTTCCTTTCTTATTCACGCAAATGAACTAAGGCTTAATATATGTCATACAATGAACAAATGCACTCTTTGGGCTCTCAAAATTCTTATCAATTCTTTAGTATGCAAGATATTCATCCTACAACTCAGTTGTAGTATATATATATATATATATATACTCAAAACAACAAAATATGCCTGTTAGAGATACAAACTAGTCACTATAATAGGTATTATAATGACATTAATTGACCGATGTACAACATTGATTGACTAGTGTATCAACTAGTGTCGTTGCACAAACTCTTCATACATGACAATATCTTTCTTTTAAGAATAATGGTTGATTAGTATGTCATACTGGTCAATAGTGTATGTAAAAAATATAGAAACCACTTTAAAATCCTATCATAAGTTAACTCCAACATAAGTGGATCAAACCTCCTAACACACAAGTATTTTAAACTTAAGTCATTTCAAAGATCAAAACACTCTTTTGATAAGAATTTAATCCAAATTCATTTTAAAAGTACGTAAAGAGATATTTTCAATGCATTAAGAGGGTTTTCTTTAAACTCAAACCAAATTTCCTCTTGATTACAAAAAGATGTATGAATTATGATAATGAAATGATTATACAATATTTGATCCCATAAACCATTCAAATGAGTAATATAACATTACAAGAAAGATTACAATAATTTTTACATATAGAATGGCATTATTTTTTCTTATTATTAGTCCACCTAGCTTAAATTACCTTGTAACTTTATTGAATTATACTTGGCATTCCACTTTGCTCGTTTTGATTTTGATCATCTTAGTCTTCCATTGAACTAGATCTTTAACCTTTCTGCTTAAATCTTTAACAAATCGACATTTTAAATCACCAAATATCAAAATTATTAGTAGTCAAATCTTTTGTTAATTTCAAAATTATACGTTAGAACTCACTTGGTTCAATAATCTCTCCCTGTCGACATTACATTTAATGATATTAAAGTAACATATAATGCACAATTCCTCTTAATTCATGCATCATTCATTTATAAAGATCAAGTTCCACTATACTATTTTCTCTCCCTCTTATCAATATTACAAAGGTTATATGGTAAAAAATAAATAGCTTTACTCTTCCTTTAAAAGAAATCTTATTTTATGGGTAAAATGTATAAGCAAAGTACTTGTCAAGGAAATGAACATTTTTAAAAATGTTTAAAGAATGAAGAAATAATAAGAGAGAGAGAGGTGAGGGAAGCAAAACAAAGAAAGAAGAAGAGAAGGTGAAGAGAGGAGTGAGCGAGCAAGCAAGCAAGCACATGGGCTCAGTCCCGTGGGCACATTCTCAGCTCCAACATCGCCGCCGTGATATGGACTCCTCGGGTAAGGTAAATGTTTTCATCCATTTTATACACATACACATACACATACACATACACACACATTCTTTCTTGCTTAGTTTAAAGTGAGTTTAACTTTGATCAATTTACTCCATTTCTTCTCACAGATCTCCTTATTTTACCTATTTTTATGCTTTAATTTCTTGTTTTCTCGTTAATTTGTTAGATTTTTAGCACCCAGTTTGCTGCTTTTGTTGTTCTTTGAGTTTCGCTGTTCTTTAATCGTTTGTCACTTTCTTGGAATTGTTGTTTTCTATGATTTTTAAGGGCTAGAATACTAATTGAGCGACATGCAGTTAATCCTTCACTCTGTTTTGTTTGGCTTTCAAGTTAAAACCCTCTAAACATTTAATGTCTAAAGCCTTTTGACTCCCTGTAAGATTCTTACTTTCTTTTACGCTATAGTTTCTTTGCTTGCTACTTTCCTTGTTGGTTAGGAGAATTATGTCTATGAATGAGCTGTAGCTTGGTTTAGCGGAAAAAAAGGGAAAAGTAATAGTGACTTTATATCGCAAGTCTCTTCCTTTCAAATATATAAATGGTTGTGATATTGTTGATGCTTTCTTGACATGTAGTTTTGGTTTCCCTTAGGGGTCAACCTTCTTGCGGTCTCCTTTCCTTCGTCTCTCGTCAATCCAGAACCATCCCGCCTTTTTCTTTCTCCTCTAAATTCATTCCTCTTCTCATTAGCATAACCTTCAGATGTTAGTTTGTCTGTCACCTATAAAATTCCTTTCTATTGATTGCCTTGTCTAAGAAGCAAAGGATGTATTATACATCCAAGTTAGCTGCCTACGTTCTCCTTTTTGGCTCGATACCACCTTAGCACGGCTTTAGTTGATGAATGGTGACCTTAAATGGCAACTTATGTCTATAAGAATAGTTATTATCTTTTGCTCTTTAATTGAGTTGGCACAGTCGTGCAGTTAATTGGTGAAGAGAAATTGGTTGTGCGGTTGTTTCTATGAACAAACAAATAGATGGGTCAAATTCTGGTCATTAAACAGTGGAACTTTTCATAAGGTTCTGATTTGTGTTAATTCAGACATAAGTATTTTGTTCGCACAAATTTAGGAATTGCTACTCATTTATATCTAGATGACTTGAGCAGTATTTTTAAAACTGGTTTCTGGTCATCAGTAGTTTGATGTTATATTTTGAAATGCAGGATATGACAACAGCAGTCATTGAAGGAAACGATGCAGTTACAGGCCACATCATCTCGACCACCATTGGAGGGAAGAATGGTGAACCCAAACAGGTTGGGACTTGATAAGGCTCTCCATTTCTACTTTTATCCTTTCCTGTTCATATTGATCTGTTTTTTATGGTTTAATACAGCCCTATGTCTCTTCTACACACTTGTCATTTGATGTATGATTTTTTGTGCAACTTGAGCTCTGTTTTAAGAAGATTAAATAAATGCTTATGATGGCTTATGGTCTATAGGAGTTCTTCCATTACATTGTTTCCAATTATTCTTCTAAAAGAACCTACCATTGAACGTGCCCTTAATTAAGTTATTGATGAATTTACTATTTAATTTCTTTCTTAAATTTACAAATTTGTATATAGTTCTTTCTAATGCTGCTTACAGACAGTCAGTTACATGGCAGAGCGTGTTGTAGGTACTGGATCATTTGGGATTGTCTTCCAGGTATATACAGTAGCAAAAACAGTTAACTCATTCCTTATTGTTTTTAGTCTCTGAAACAACTCCTCTGCAGGCAAAATGCTTAGAAATGGGAGAAACGGTAGCTATAAAGAAGGTCTTACAGGATAGGCGGTACAAAAACCGTGAGCTGCAGTTAATGCGCTTGATGGAACACCCCAATGTGGTTTCCCTGAAACATTGTTTCTTCTCTACAACAAGTAACGATGAACTTTTCCTGAATTTGGTTATGGAATTTGTCCCTGAGACATTGTACCGTGTTTCGAAGCATTATAGCACTATGAACCAGAGGATGCCCCTTATATATGTGAAGCTCTACACCTACCAAGTATGGACCTTTGTTTATCTGTGGCTGTATTTTATTTAAAAACCATTCCTTCTTGGATCTTGAAAGAAAACACATTGCAGATATTTAGAAGTCTGGCGTATATCCATACAGTTCCTAGAGTTTGCCACAGGGACGTGAAGCCACAAAATCTTCTAGTATTTATTTCTCTGTTACACTTCCTCACTGCCTTCTCTTCTTGCTTTCCTATTAGTTAGTTGACTGGTTATCTTAACCTAGTAATGTTATACAGGTTGATCCTTTTACCCACCAAGTGAAGCTCTGTGATTTTGGAAGTGCTAAAGTTCTGGTAAGCATTTCCATTTGTTTAACTCTGCCTCTTTTAATTTATTACAATAGTAACCTAAATTAAAGCAAAAGTAAGAATGGTATGTGATATCTGACTTGGACAATTGACTAAAACTCTTAAATTTCTTGCCTTTTAGGTAATTTGTTTAATTTGTTTGGAGCTTTGTCTGCTCTAGTATGGTTCTTACTCATAATTTTGTCATGAGTTATTAAGTTTTCTTTAATAGTTTCAAGGGGCAAAGTATTTGTTTAGCAGCATATAGATTCTGAAGAAGCTGTTGAAAAATGTTAAACTGAGTATGAAGGTACTTGATACTTCTGTACTCTTATTGTTGATATACTTTGTATTTTGTAAACCTGTTTTTCCAATATGTTTTATGGGAAGTTATATACAAACTTTCTTGGTGATTGTATACCTTGATGAACTGTCCTTGTTCCTCTTACCTCTAAATGCAGTATCTTGAAAAGATGCATCTGATTTTTTTGGTTACATTTAAGAATCTAAGTGGCTTAATTCCCTTTCTTTTTTCCTTGTTTTGAGGATGCATCTGGTGTTTCTGTAACATTTAAGTTAGTTGGCTCATTTCCTCATTTATGGTTAACGTTGGTACTCAGAAGAGTTCTACTATTTTGAAGGATACAATTTGGCAGTTTACGTTGGCTATAATGGAGAAACTAATCAGTCCAAACCACAACATGGATACTTGATGCATGAGAACCTAAATGGGGGAATATAAATGTTCTAAATGTCAGGGATATGGACAATTTTAAAATATTTATTTCCCTAATTAAACTGTTGTGTTATTCATCTTTTTCACATTTTTTCTTTGCTATTAGGTCAAGGGTGAAGCAAACATATCATACATATGCTCTCGCTATTATCGAGCCCCAGAGTTGATATTTGGTGCAACAGAGTATTCCACATCAATTGATATTTGGTCGGCTGGTTGTGTTCTAGCTGAGCTTCTCTTAGGCCAGGTTTGTGACTTTACGACAATTTATTTTACTGCGCTATAAAAAGCTATCTGGTTAGCCCTTGCTCCTCCTTTCTTCATTTCATGTTCTATAGTATTTTTGTCCTACAGTCACTTATTAGAAACTGTCTTTTTTACAGCCATTGTTTCCAGGAGAAAATGCAGTGGAACAACTTGTTGAGATCATCAAGGTGAAGCCATAATACATCTTTTGCTGGAAATACTAAGGTTCAAAGAACCTTACAGGTCACAAAAGCATCCTTAGCCGCTCTTTTGTAGGTTCTTGGTACTCCAACTCGAGAAGAAATTCGGTGTATGAATCCCAACTATACAGATTTTAGGTTTCCCCAGATTAAAGCACATCCTTGGCATAAGGTATGTAATATGCCATGCCTATGATTTCAATTGGCTTCAGTCATATTCCTGATAATGCACAATGAGTCAGTGACAGAAAAATATTGTTGCCACCCTAATAGTTTTTGTTTGAAATAATATTTTACTAGTGGTTAATATAAGAATGATGATGAACAAGTCTCAACTCATAGCTTAAACTGTCTATAGTTAACAAGAACTTAGATTATCTGACAAGAACAGAAACAAAAAAAAAAAACTCTTTGCAAATAGTTGAATTAAGTTTTTTGCAAGTATAGTGACAATATGAAGTCCTCCTTAGTACATGAGTGTGCGTTTACCTATTCTGCAAATGTATGGTTTGTGTGCTTATGCTTATGGGGGGCGTTAAAATTTGGATGTTGCAAAAGCTAAGATATTTAAAGCAATGTTAGAAACACAAACCTAGGTCTGCACATACTAAACTGAGTGTGCATGAGTACAGATACATACATTGACCACTCTTCTTGGATCACTGTGTTGCGGCTGTGGCTATCTCTGTGCATGCAGAAAGTTAATTAAATCTGAATTTTCTGTTTGTTTTTCATTTGACACATATGGTAATTGTTTCGGAGTAAGCATGTGTAAATCAACCGTAATTATCATTGGTCCAGGTTTTTCAGAAATGGATGCCTCCTGAAGCAATTGATCTTGCTTCACGGCTTCTTCAATATTCACCTAGTCTTCGCTGCACTGCGGTGAGTTTGTTTCCTTTTCTTGGAGATTCATCGAAGATGAAGTACTTGTAAAATGCAATGCTTCATCATTTACTATTCAGTGAGCACTGGATCAAAACTTATTTGGCATGTCATCTTCTGTTGGGTTGAGACTGCAACTACTCCTTGGCTATGTTCTGAGGTTTCATATTTTATTGGAGATTCATTGAAGAAGAAGTACTTGTAAAATGCAATGCTTCATCATTTACTTTTCAGTGAGCATTGGATCAGAACTTATTTGGCACATCATCTTCTGTTGGGTTGAGATTGCAACTACTCCTTGGATACATTCTGAGGTTTCATGTTTTCACTTGATGTTAATGAACTTTATCTTGACTGATATTTTCTTTCCTTGTTATTGCAGCTTGAAGCATGTGCACATCCTTTCTTTGATGAGCTTCGTGAACCCAATGCCCGCCTTCCAAATGGCAAATCAATGCCCCATCTTTTCGACTTTAAAGAGGAAGTATGACAAGATTAAATTATGTCTCAACCGTTCATACTTGAACTATCTAAGATATGGAATTAAAAGATTTTGTGTTCACATGACTATCTCATCTATGTCCTAAGTCCTTTGCTGAACTACAAAATATTTAATTGTAAATGCTGACCTTACGGCTTGAGTTCACTGGATTCAATCATCTGATTTGAGCTAGAATCAGTGGGCATGTCTTCTGTAACTACTGAATGTTAACTAGTCTACATATTGGAGTTATGACTGACCACTATCAAACAGCTATAACCTTGGTTGAACTGCTCATGAGGTTGGAACCTCACCATTTCCTTTCCAGTCGCCACACTTGCAGCAGAAAACACTTGACTTTTTATGTTCTCATCCTTCAGGGTTTGCTGTTTTGGTAACATTTGTGAATCACTCCACATGGTTTGTTGCTCTGTTCAAGCTTCCTCAATTTAATTTTCTGAAGTCATCCATACTGGCCCAGGTCTTTTTCATTCATCTTTGTAGCATGCCTGATTGGGTAGAATACCGGTGCTAACCATTGGTCCTCCTCGTAAGAATGCTTAGATGAAGTTAGGCATAATACTGCTGCTAACTATTGGTCCTCCTTTTATGAAATTAGCCATAATTCTGCTGCTAACAATTGTTGCTTAGGTGACGGCCTGTAAATATTTTTTCGGGAAATTCCTACGTTACCTAACTATGTGTCTGGCCATATCCTTATTTTTCTGCTGTTTTAATGAATACGCTACTTCTTGTCTACCCCACCAATATGAAGGATTGCATTTTGGTAACTTTTGATAAGAATTGGCAATGACATCTATGATGTTTTCTTTCCTGGATGAAGGTTGTGGGTACTGGATGGACACACGTATATTTTCTTTGTCTTCAATGTTGCAATTATTGTTAGTTAATTCACTTCTTATTTATATCTTTTTGCAGCTAGCCGGTGCTTCTCCTGAGCTAATTAATAGGCTAATACCTGAGCACTTGAGAAGGCAAGGCACTCGCAGACAGGCCTTGGCTTCTGGGACACAAAGTTAAAGACATGAAAACCTTGTATGGAGTACTTCCGTGTTGGATCGATGTCAAGTAATGGGGATGCCCAAAGTCAAATCTATTACCAAATGGTTGGGCTTCTAAAGACGTGCACATAGTTACTCTTGAATGGTGATTGTCTATCCTGTTATTTAAACTTAGAAGGTACTAGTTTGATGCTTCTGTACATTGTTTTGGTTGTAAAGACCCAGAAAGCTAGAAGTATAAAGTGATGCTGCAATTGATGTCTAACCATTTAGGGGAGAAGACACCCTTTGGGGGAAGCTGAAGCTTTGGCGGTTTTCAAGAGTAATGTGGCTTGTTTACATGAAGATCTATGCTGTTCTTATATCACCCTTTATGCAAATATAAGGTTACATAGGAGGATTAGTTCTCTGAGCTAACTAATATATACGATGAGTAGCAAATATGGGTATATGGATTGTGAGTCCGGATTCTTTATCCAAGATTACTCTGTCCTATTCTGTTCATTTGAATCTTAACTATTTATTTATGCGGGACTTATATAGGATTTACATAAATAGAGACGGGGCTCATATAAATAAATGGTTGAGATTTAATGAACATGATAAGACAGAGTAATTTTGGATAGAAGATCCAGGCTTGTGGATTGTATGCTTGGTTTTGATGACAGTGAATTAAGGTAAGAGGAGCATATGGGGGAGTTAGGGACCAAATGATCAAAAGGATCTTAAAGAGTAGTATTAGCAACATCAGTGGATGAATAGTACCTGGGTTTAGTTTGCTTATAAATGACTAGTACATAATATTATTACATAAATAAGCTGCACCGATACCCCACAAATCCTTCCACGCCCCAACACCCCCGGTCTTCCCCACGCTCTTCCACACTCTAACTCCAGTGTTCACCACGCGCATTGAAGTGCGCGTCAGTCTACGCTTCCCACATCATGCTTCCCAACCACGACGAACGCATATCAACCGTACACTTGTGAGATAAGGATATAGAGAGAGAAGTAGGGGTTTTTTTTTTTTCAGAGAGAGGCGAAACGATACTTGAAGATCTGCTCGAATCGTAAATAAGGTAACGGCCTCCAAACCCTAATCGGGTCTCAATCTCAGTCTCTTTTCATAGTACCAAATTTTACTTCTTCAAGGTTCTTCTGTACATCTATCTATCGTCATATATGAATCTGCTGGTGGTAGGGAGCGAGTAAAGTGTGTACTTGTATTTGTCTTTTACAGGTGAGATTAGATCGAATAAGCTTCTTTGTTTATTGTCGTCTGTTGGGTTAGAGTTGTGATTGATTTGGGTTTGTTGGGGGCAGAATTGGGGTTTTGGGTGGGAAAAACCCTAGTTTGAGCCTAGTAAATTGAGTCAGATTTGCCGGTGAAGAAATTAGGGTTTTGGGGGTACTTACATGTATGGCTTCGGGGAGTGTAGTAGGAGAGGGAGGAGGAAGTGAAGGAGCAAGGGAGAAGCAGAGATACAGTGAGAACAAGGTTTATACAAGAAAAGCCTTCAAAAAGAACTTTACCAACTTAACCTCCCTCAACACTGCCGCCGCCCCCACCACCACCACCACCACCGCCACCACCACCGGTGCTGATGCTACCGATTACAGCGACGTCAATAAGGAGGACATCCAAAGCTTAACAACCCCGACCACCAACGCTAACAATACTGCAGCAACTGTCACCACTGCTACTTTGCTCACGTCTGAAGGTGGCGGCGATGATAATGACCACAGCAACCATGATACTGATGTTGATAACAACAACCAAAAAATTGTTGAGGAAACCTCAATTCAAAATCCAGAATTGCAGCCCTTAACTGTGGACAATGTGAATTTAACGCAGCAACCACCTGCTTCAGTACTGAATGCGACTCCTGACGATTCTTCAAGTTTGAATAGACAGCCAGTTGTAGAAGTGCCAAATGCTCGAGATGCTCCCTTCAGTGATGGGCCAGCCGAGGAAGTATCAGATGACAGGGTGAAGATAAATTTGGCTTCAAAGTCAAAACAGGAAATGAGAGAGCTGAGAAGGAAGTTGGAGAGTGAACTTGATGTGGTTAGGAGTTTGGTAAAAAGGATTGAGGCTAAAGAAGTTCAACTTGGTGCTGGTGGTTTTAGTAATCCAAAGATATTGATAAATGACGGGGTAAGTAATGGGCTGAAGAGGGTTACTTCTGATGTTGGTTCAGTGGTTGTTCCTCGTGAGAGTACTTCTATTCCTACTCCTACTCCTAGGCAGTCTAGGCCTTTGAATCAACTTAGCATATCTGTGCTGGAGAGCCAGAGCATTGGTGAGAATGTGGAGAAAGAGAAGAGGACTCCAAAAGCCAATCAGTTCTATAGAAATTCTGAATTTTTATTGGCCAAAGACAAGTTTCCACCGGCAGAGAGTAACAAAAAGTCAAAGTTGAATGGGAAAAAGCAAGGGAGAGGAGATCTGGGTCATGGGTTTGTACCTGGCACTAAAATTTTCAAGAGTTCTTCTTCTTTGCTTGAAAAGTTGATGAAGCATAAGCATGGTTGGGTGTTTAATACTCCAGTTGATGTGAAAGCTCTTGGTTTGCATGATTACTTTTCCATTATCACACATCCTATGGATTTGGGAACAGTAAAATCAAAGCTGACCAAGAATTGGTACAAGTCGCCTGAAGAGTTTGCAGAGGATGTCAGACTTACTTTTCACAATGCTTTGACGTATAATCCCAAAGGGCAAGATGTTCATATAATGGCAGAGCAGTTGCTGAATATATTTGAAGACAAGTGGCTTACAATAAAGGCAGATTATGATCGTGAGATGAGGTTTGCTCTTAGTTATGACTTGGGCTTTCCCACACCAATGTCGAGAAAGGCCCCTCCATTGCCTCTTCCACCTCTTGATATGAGAAGGATTTTGGACAGATCAGAATCAATCACATATGCACATTTTGACATTAGATCTAGAGCCATTAGTACTACTCCTTCAGGAAGAATCCCTGCGCCGAAGAAGCCTAAAGCCAAAGATCCAAATAAAAGGGACATGACTTATGAGGAGAAACAAAAGCTTAGCACAAACCTCCAGAGCTTACCTTCTGAGAAGTTGGACAATATTGTACAGATAATTAAAAAGAGAAATTCAGCACTTTTCCAACATGATGATGAGATTGAGGTGGATATTGATAGTGTCGATGCAGAGACTCTTTGGGAGCTAGACAGGTTTGTAACCAACTATAAAAAGAGTCTTAGCAAGAAAAAGAGGAAGGCAGAACTTGCGATGCAAGCCAGAGCTGAAGCTGCACAGAATGTCCAGGAGAAGGTAAAGTTACCATATTACCTTAGTCTTCAATTATTTTAGGAAGGCAAGTCTTCACTTATTTTAGGAAGGCACAGTGGCTAAATGTTTTTAATGTTTTTGTTTCTTTGTAGACTTTGGCAGCAGTTGTTGCAGATACTGCAAAACAAAACAAAACAGGTGAAATTGACTAGGTTATGTGATCCAATGGAACTTCTTATATTCTGTTCGATTTTCATTTGACAGTTTTCTTACCTTTTGGTAGATGAAAGAAATGTTTCAACTTCATCCCCTGTTCAAGATGGAAAAGAGGGAGATGATGGGAGTAGGTCTAGTAGTTCAAGTAGCTCCAGCAGTGATTCTGGATCTTCTTCAAGCGGTATTTTGTGTGTTTATTTAGTTGTTATATTATACTAGTCTCACAAGTTGGTATTCATGATTTTTTTTTTGGTTTATGCATTCCCTTTTTTGCAGATACTGATAGTGATAGCTCCTCAGCATCTGGATCTGACGTGGGGAATTAAACTAAGGGCTTCGGTAGTTCAGGTAACCTACTTTGCTATGCTTGCTACTAAGATCTGAAGCTACTTTTGTTTTGTATATAGTTTGTAATGTTTTTTTGTCTTATGATAGGTATCAACTATGAGATTTGACTGTATAGGCATTATTCGCTTTCTCTCATGAATTTACTATTTAGTGAGTAGATAGTGAAGATTGTGATTATGCTATGTTAATAAGGATTTGCCATAAGTAATTGGAATAATTGATTGTGAGAGCCAAATTTATCGAAGTAATTGTGTTTTGTTCAAGAACAGATAATGAAAGATGCCATAGTGTTTCTACTTTAATTTAATGCTCAAATAGATAGTCTATGACATAGAATTTTGACCAGCGTTTTGGATTCAGAAGAACTATATACACGATAGCAGTTTCTAGGTTTGGATAACCTTGTAATTGAGCAGAGGTATGGTTATGACTCTGGATCTTTTAATTGCTTATATAGAGTATAGGATGGAATTGGGATTTTCAGTGTTCATATATTGTTGTTGTTGTTCTCATAAGCATGTGTTGTTTGCTGCTGTTGAAGGTTAATAGTGGTTAATGACAGTTCTATGTTATATTATGATACTTGGGAATGTACTTGCTTATACTTGAGTATAAGTAAAAGAAAGAAGCTCCTACAAAGAAAAGATATTGCATAAATTTTTTTATGGAATTGGTTTATCATTACTGCAGATCTCTTACATGTTCACCTCTTGCAATGATACTGCTGCCATGTGAAATAAAAAGAAGGGCTAAAACTCTTGTACAATGTAGAAAATATGCTGCGCTAAATATTGTATAGCATCAAACGAATACTACACACTTCTTATTTAAGTGTTTGTACCTTTGTTTACTGTGCAAATGTTGTTACGGCCTGAAACCTTGTTGAATAAGGTTCTACAGTGGCTTCATATCTGGAGTCATTAGGCTCTTGTTTGTCATTAATTGGTGTTTATCCTTAATTTTCTTTCAAATGGTATTTAATTCTCATTTTAGATGTGATCATAACATAGACATATAAACATTTAATTTCAAGTTCTCACATTTGTCTGTTTCTAGGTTGTGTTTTAAAGTTTATGGAAGAGCAACTCTCTTTTGGCTTTATACTTTTTTCCCTCAATACTATTTCTGTGTGTTTTTCTGCATGGGACCTTTCTTTTTAAAATAAAGGGGAGATGCTGAGAGAATGCTATTTATCATATATTAAGAATGAATTATTTATAAATACATCATATGCCAAAAGTTTTGGTTGGATGCCCTTGTAATGGGACTTGTGGTTAGTTTCGTTTTTTGTTGGAGGGGAGTGCAAGTTACTGGCTTGAAGTAACACCCCTGCCTAATAACTAACAAAACAGTATACATGTCACTTTTAGGAAGTTCATGGTGTTTTTATGACTTTTACAGAACAAAGACCATGAAAAAGCTGTAACATGGGCCAGAACTTGATGTATAGTATATACACTTCCATGTCATGTCCCTAGTCCTTTCTCCACTTCTGTTAATGCTAACTAACTAAATAAAGTGAACTATTATGCAGTGTTTTGAAGTGGTGATTGGTGAGAGCATTAACAACAAAATCTTCTCTTGATGAATGTTTGCGGACTACTGATTGTATAAATCTCCTATCAAAATCAACGAAGGATCGCATCGATTAAAATGCAATTTTATATGATATAATTTTTAGAACTGTAGGTTATAATTCAAGCATGAACTAAATGGAAATGGCTCATTTGAGTTGCCTTGTAATGGCCTGAATCATACGCAAGCTGGGTAATTTGCTGATGGTTTTGGTTTTTTAAGCATTTTTGCTTTCTAAAAATTGTTTTTCAGTTAACTGCTGCCCTTCTGGCATTTTATTGTCTGTTATATTTGTTATCCTAATAGTTTGCACTTCACATATGGACTAACTAAACATTGCGTCTTTTAGCGTCACATAGCTGTCTATTCCATAAAACA
Source organism: Erythroxylum incrassatum (assembly GCA_026546855.1). Lineage (NCBI taxonomy): Eukaryota > Viridiplantae > Streptophyta > Magnoliopsida > Malpighiales > Erythroxylaceae > Erythroxylum > Erythroxylum incrassatum. The sequence goes on from JANVCL010000009.1 coordinate 4,725,784, forward strand.
TTACACAAGCATACGTTGTGAATTATTTTCAAGTTATTTAATGGTTTGTTCTTTGATAGGCGTACTACTTCTCATAAGTTACCACAGTAATGACTTGTTTCTGCTGTCAGTTGTCAATTAAGGTATCTCTGTGGCTTTCTTCTGGCCCGGTATTTGATGTTAGCAAGAAATAATCATAATTTCTTCTATTTGACCGACATTTTACCTGATCTTGGATATTAACAGGACATAAATAATATTTTTTCTACTATTTGACTGATGTTTTACCTTTTCTTTACTTTGGCAGCTATCTGGAATTATAGGGTAGACGCTGATCCCAAATTTAGTGATCTGATGAGCCCCAGACCACGTCTGCGGTTAGGAATCTGCTTTTGGTGTACAGAAAAGATTGCGAGACCAGTTGTCCTACTACTGCAATTGGGCCCTTGTTTCGTGTATTGTTGGGACTGGTTTATTGAATCTACGAGTTGCTTAGTTATTTGATCAGAAATTTGTATAATATCCTGTAGGATTTGGTTCTGATTAGATACAGATGGTTTGGTTTCCTAGGCACGTGTAAATGGCTAACTAAAGCTACTGCTGTAGTTTCAGTGACACATTCTGTTGATTTTGTGGTAGCATATTCAGGATTTATCGTAATACAAAAAGCAAAGTGTGTAATTCAAGCTCATCAAATTAGAATTGATTCTCAGAAGTTTGAACTCTGGCCAGCTGTAGGGTTCTGTTTGAGAGTTAATCCTTGCCGATCTTTGTTGTGCAGAAAAAGCTGTTCAAGATATTTCATTAATCTTATGTTTTCAATTTCTAAAGAGCAAGTCCATAATATCCTAATGCTAACAACCCTGAAAACACAGTATATGGATCTGACTCATTAGGGCGATTCCCAGATGCTTCTTGCAGGGATCTCCTCTTAAGGATCCATTCTCACAAGATAACCTTGAACAATTTGGTTTGGATCAAAGAGGTTATTCCCAGAGCTTCTATAACTCTATGGTTCAAAATTGATCTCCTAGGTTATTAATTTGTTTGTAACATTTCTTTAAGAAAAGATGGGCTAAGACATGGTCGTGCTTTAGGTCATGTTGCCATTTGAATGTTTTCACCACCTTGTAGTCTCACTTTAACTTAATTGGTAGGTGATAAATTTTCTTGAAAACTAATCTATACAGTGTCATCTAAATTGGTATTTTATAGTCGGTTCCATATGCTCTTAGAGAATCATCTAGCTTTAGTGCTTAATCATTTAGCATAATCTACAAACTAAGGGATGTGACCAAATACCTATACAAAATATAATCTTTTGTCCAGGAAATAATCATCCATGTCTTCTTCATCTAAGATAGATGGTCAATTGCTAGGTTTTCTAGTCCTCGTTTATCCCTAAACTCCAAATCAAATTTATATAACAAAAGCATCCATCTACTCAATCTTAGTTTAACATCTCTTTTTGCTGTAAAGCTACCTTATTGTTGAATGGTTTGTGAAGAGAATGGGTTTAGACAATATAAGACACTATATGAATTTATCCAATGCGAATGCTATAATCGAAAGTTCCTTTTTAGTGGTGCTGTAATTTTTGAGCATTCGTTAAAAGTTTCAATGGCATAGTATGTGTGATGGGCCTCGACCCAGCCGAGACTACTGCTAAGGATCATATTAGCAACGTCACCAGGAAATCTACTCGAGAGAGGCAACAGTCCGTGGTCCTAAAAGGCCGGCATGAAATCTTCTGTCTCTAAATTTGTGTACACATTAGATCTAAGCCAATTATTTGTGTAAGTCCTACATAAATAGATGGCTTAGATCTAATGGGACAGAGTTGGTACACAAATTTGGGGACAGATTCTCTGTCCCCTCAAAGGCCACGTGTTAGGATGATATGCAGTCAGTAAGTTGTTATTTTGGGAATAAAAAGGGAAAAGGTTAGGCATAGCAGGGTCTGAATTGTATGAGTGATGATTTCATTTTCTCTCCCCCTTTCTCAGATTCACCCTTCTGTGGGATAGTACGCTGTACAATCCTTCCCTTTCTTCTTAACCCTTCTATTTCTGTACTCGCCAATCTTGTACTGCTGCTTATTTCAACTAGAATATTGCTCCCCTGTTTCTGTCATTTGCTTACATTGTTACTGTTTTATTGCCTTGAGTTTATACCATTACAGTATGCTGGTTAAAAATGCTTTTCATTTCTTTGTCTAAGCACTGCTCTAACTATGTAGTCATTTATTTGACATAAAAGACCAAAAGGAAGATTCCAATATGGTGCTTCCATAATAAGGGCATTGATTAGCTTTGTTTCAAGGTATTTTATAAAATCTAGTATATCCTTTGATCGATGCTATTGCTTCAACTTTTGCCTTATCTATCTCAATTTCTTGATGTGTATTTTTACCTCCTATCACTCTACTCTCTTGCACTATATAGTAACTTTGGCTAAGAGATGTAGATATGAACAAGATTTGCACTTAGTCCCATTTTTATTAGGACAAAATGGTAACAAAATTTTCTTTACCGATTAAAAATGACTACTGCAAATATTATAAAACAATAAGGAATATTTGATGATTTGGATAGAGGAAAATGTTAGCATATAATTGGCTTAATATTTAATATAATCTAAATTAGAATAGAAAAAGGTGGTCAAAATTAAGCATTTACCCATTTCATTAATCTTATGTTTTCAATTTCTAACGAGTAAGTCCATAATATCATATTGCTAACAACTCTGAAGACACTGTATATCAATCTAACCACTCATTAGGGCGATTGATAAGTTTTAATCTATTTAAAACCCTCAATATACTGTAAGCGCATAGGTCGTGAATTGTAGTATGTAAGGTGTTAGTCTTATGGAGAGTTGTCAACTAATCTAATCCTAAGTTATTTAAGGCTAAAAAATTAATAAAATGAAAATAAAAACTAAACAATAAAGTAAACACGTGAAGGTGAGTGACAGAAATTTAATTCATGAAATTAATGCAAGAAATTGAATATTGAACAACATTAAATTCATAATGGGAAATCACAAAAGAAAATTTATCAAATTATGAGAGAGGGATTTATCTTATCATCAATGCTAACCTAATCACTTTTGTGTTATTGTGGTGTCAGTTTTAGATTATCGTAGGGTGGATTACTCTCTTTCGAGTTATAATCACTAAACTCTAATTAAGTTGAGTTACCGAAATTATAATCACTCGATTAACTATTAGCTGACAACCTAATTAGTTCTTAAACTTTCTAATAAACTACCGGGTCTCACACGAGATTTCTCTCTATACAATTTCCGATTTGATTAATTGTGTGATCTATTAGATATTTAACTTTCATTAAACAACATAATCATTTCGCATTCAATTCACTCTCTCGATTTATTACTGAAGCGTGAAGTTATAGCAATCAGTCACAACACCCAATCGAAATAACAAAAAGTGACTATATTAACATTGAATCAAGTTTAAATCCCTAAAGAAAAGTTAGAATGTCATCATCAATCCACAACCCATAAACATAATCATATTCATCTTACACATTCAATGAAGAAAATGACAAAGATGAACAGAACGTCATTTGTATAGGATCGGGATGACTCGGGAAGGCAGTAGCGTCGGAAACCCTCTCCTCTTCTTCCTCTTCTCTCTCTTCTTCTTCTCTCCTCTGGAAGCTTTTCCTAAAATCGCATAATATAAGCTCTCTTTTAGGGTTCTATTCTTTTCCTTTTATATTATTTTTTATTTACGACAAACTCTAGGGTTTTCTAGGGCTCTAAAAGTCCAAAATGTCTCTAAAAAATAAAGTTTTGAAAGTCAAAGCACGTTGTTTGTCATGTAGGCCACGATCATTGCCTTGACATGTACATTCTGTCACTATTGTGACGGATGATGCTACGATCATGGCTCCTTCATCTTGCTTTTATCACGATCGTGGCCCTGGGTTTTGCTCCGGGATTCCTCCAGTTCTCCTATATTCTTCCATAATTGATCTGAAATACTAACAAACACATCAAGATACTTTAAATAGACAAAATTTAAGCTCAATCGCATACTCTAACCTATCAAACAATCAAAACCCATATGTCTAACTAAACAACACAATCCTAACCTAAACATGCACTAATTATTCAAGTTAACAACTAAACACATACTAAACTACCTCCTAAAACATTATGCAATCTACCACTATCAACATCCACACACTTGAACTTTTTATTGTCTTCAAGTAAAGACAAAACAAACAAAACACAACACACCAAACACAATTAACAATAAAACACACTTAATGCAATAATAAGACAATGGTATTAACCTTCATGAAACAAAAAATAACTACAAACATGATCCCTCAGGCTGTTCTAACATATTGACTTGTGAAACCTGTGTCTAACTCCTTCAGATTAAATATACATACTAATTAAGACCTTAATGTCAAGTTTATTCACCCCTACCACTTGCACACACACATTGATAATTATTCACTCAATCAAAATTGTAACAATCCATAAGTAGGTTTTCATGAAAATTCAAGCTATTTACAAAGATTGGTAGGTTTATTTGATAAAACACTATTTTTTGTTGATTTTTATTGATATGAACCTAGTCTTTTTACGCCAAGGCAAACATTTGTGATGAAGGTCGATCCGGTTACTCAACTAGGTCATGTTTTTATTAAACGACTTGTTTGGAATGTCATTATAGCTTTTTGACGCGAAGGAAAACATTTGTGATGAATGTCCTCTTATTACTTAGCTATATCACATTTTCAACTGACTACTAGCTCTATTCATAACCTGAAGGCCATCGAATTAGTTATTTAATTAAGATTTAAACCCTTTTTTCATTGCCTACCTCACTTCTTTTAGCTATTAATTCTTATAAGAAGATACTAACGATGCAACTTATTTGATTAGCCTAAAATTATAAATGAGGGTGACAAATTCCTATAGCGAATAAACTAACATCATATCCTAATTAACATGTATATTTAACCAAAGTAACCTAGATCACTAATTTCACGAGTTAATAAACCTTCGCAACCTAAAAGACTATGTTAACAGTTAAATTGATTTCGTTAACTCCTATCCATGGACACATTCACACGAATCACATCATGCAAACATAAACAAACTAGCATGCAAAATTCACATTCAAATAACAAACATATAATGCATACAACCCTCTCCACACTTAGACAACACATTATTCTCAACGTGAGAAGCACAAACAAACAAAACATAATGTGGGAATACGAATAATGAAACAAGAGAAACATGAGAATAATTGAAAATAACAATAAAATAAAAGACAAGGATTAGAGTACAGAACTTGCCATGGTGATCGAGGTGGTGATGGTGATGGTGGTGGAAGTTGAACACCTTAAGCCTCGAAATGTCTATGAATCCTTCATATGTCTCGGCTCTGGCGTCTTTGTTCTCTAGCCTTCTCCTTCAACACCTTGGCATTTTTTGAAATGGCTTTGTTAGTGTTTGAGATGGCCTCCATTACCTTCCTCCATCCCATTTGTTCTTCCTTTTTTGACTCCTCACTGGTTGAATCCTCCTCTTATTGTTGTGGTGTTAAGTTCAAACTTGCCTGTCCTACCCTAGTCTTGACATAAGATTTAGGGTTGATATCTCAAAGTTTCATACTATGGGACTTCAAGATATCAGCTCTCGTCAAGTGACGAGCATTAAGAAATTCAGGGCGATGGATAGTTAGTCCATTGCAATTAACACCATAGTACTCTGTAATGGCCGTGACCAAGTATCCCATACCTAAATTATTATTTGTTTTTCTTAGAGAAGGAGTAATTGCATTAAAAATATGGGTGGAGGTGCAAACTTGGACGCCATGATCCAGGTACCAAAAAATGAAAAGTTCTTTGGTTGAACACTTGTTAGTTTCAGATTTTTCAAAGACAATTTGACACATAAATTTGTGCAATAACAAGTGTTTAGGGCTTCTAATAATATTTTTATTGGCATTTTTGGTGTCAAAGCTATCCAACCCAATCAATTCTGTTTAATATTAGGTGGCACGAAAGTCATTGGGCTGATCGACTATGGTTGAATTGGGGAATCCACCAATTTCATATAAAATGTCATAATCTAACCCATATGGTTGACCCTGCAACTGAAACCATAGGTCTTTAGGGTTGGTTGGCTCAAATTGGAGGTAGGTGAAGAATTCTAAGGTTAGTTCCTTGTAAATAGGATAATTTAATGGTATGAATTTTCCCATTAAATTCTTCTACCTAAAGCCTTAACTCATTCTCTTAATCTGATTGTCTCTAATGTATCAAATTCTAAGTATTTATGCACCATGATATTTTTTAAACTAAGGGTGTGATAGCGGTTACCTTCCTCATATGAGAAGATTAAGAAGGTGTGCCATAATCAGTTGTTCTGTTTTGTTATCCGCAACCCGATACTTGGACTCTGCCCTCAGGTTGGGTTTGCTTAACCATCTGCTTGATGCGCAGTCCCATTAGACTGAGGGTTGTGAAAAGTTTAAAGAGAATTGAAGGTTTGAAGATTGTTAGAGAGAAGGGAGAAGAGGTTTTGAGTTTAGAGAGAGAGAGAGAGAGAGTGAGAGAATGAAAAGTGAATGAAAAATGAAGTTAGAAGTAAACATATAGGTGAGGAAGGGTAAAATTGAAAAAATTTACACTGAAAATCACGTGTTCTCATTTTTGCCTAGCCATAGGTCACAATCGTGGCCTTGCAAAATCCTGCAATTTCTGATTTTTTGTCATTTCCTCATTTCACTCCCGAGATCCTTCCTTAACTTATTATCTACAACATTACCTAATTTTTTTTTGCCTTTGATATCATCCTATGTTAAAATTGATCTCAATTCTTTCAAGATATTTACTTGAAATTAAAACACACACAAATGGAAATCGAAACCTACCTAACACAAAAGATGAAATAAGAAACGAAAAAACCATGGGGTACCTCCCATGTAACACTTTTTTTACCATCAGTAGCTCGACGTACATGTTTCACTCATGGTGGTTTAAACGAGTCATTCAATTATGGTGCAATCATGGATTTCATAAAGTACAGGTGAACCACCGGACTGCTTTTGCTACCACCTTTCTTCTTCAACTTCTTCCTTCACTTTCGCTTCTTTAATTGGGGTTTTTGTTGCCCGAATGAGTCTTTACACATGCACCTTTCTCAAATTCTTGACAAGACCCATTGCTTTTCATAGCATCAACAAATTTATGAAGATGGCTGTTAACTTTGGACACTCAATGACACCTTGTCATCTCCCACTCTTAAAGTCAGTTCATCCCCATCAATGATTATAACCGATCAGGCGGTGGTCAAGAATTGTTGTCCAAGGATAATTGGTATTTCCACATCTTCTTCGATGTCCAAAATAACAAAATCCGTAGGGAAAGGTGAATTTGTCGATCTTAACCCGAACATCTTTAATTACCCCTCTAGGATGATGGACTGATCTTTCCTGAAGTAATCACTTATTATTATAGAGCTTACGTACAATATACAAAATGCACAAGAAGGGAGGGGGGGTTGGATTGTGTACTCTTTTCGTGAATACAAACCCCTTTGATATTTCTTTGAAAACGAAAATTTTCAAGTTCTTAATGAATATAAAAAATGTTTATACGAAAATATCTATGTAGTTAAATCGCAAATAACTTCTATATACTTGTTTAAGAACAATAGAAATTAAAGCAAAGAGTTCGAAGTAGACACGACGATTTTATACTAGTTCACCCCAAACCTTGAGCTACGTCCAGTCCTTAAAGTTCGTCTGAGATTTCATTATACTTCTCCAAA
>JANVCL010000009.1:4733689-4743939 GCA_026546855.1 Erythroxylum incrassatum
CAATCAAAAAGTATTTCAAATTCCTTGTTTTTGAGTAATTTGAGAATTTGCTAAATTGATACATTCATTGTTTGGATAATTGATGAATTGATATGTGAATTTGGTTGTTATGTGAATTAGGATGAATTGAGAAATGATGATGCATTGCATATGAAATGCTTCATGCTCATGAAATGATTTATGAAAATTTGCATGATGCATGAAAAGCAAGAATTCCAAGATTTTTGCCCTTTGGGCAATCATGTTTCAAGTCATGATTATGTGTTAAGTGGGTTAGGTTAAGTCCACCCAAGAAATGTCTCGTGCACGATGACCATGAAAAGCCTTCTCCCGGCTGCCCGATTGTGGCAAGGATGTTCCTTTTAGGACTCCTCACGAATTTGCCTACATAAGGCCATTTAATGGAATTATGTAGTGCCATGAATTGTGGACTTGCCAAACCATTATGATGTGTTAGGTGTTATGTGTTATATGATGTGAATTATGACAAGTTTAATGCATTCATGACTTTATGAACATTTGAAACATGCATAAATTGCATTCATGATTTATAAGCAAGTTGAAAAATGCATGATTTGTGATTTCAAGTAAATGACAAGAGTTTTGAAAGAAACAAATGTTTTATGACTCAAAGGAAATTTATATGGAAACGGACTTTTAAAACTGTTTTGTTCGTTATTTGATTATAAGCATATTACCTATTGAGCTCCCCAAGCTCACCCCCTCATTTTCCCCTACAGGTTTTGATCAAGAAATCAAGAAATGTGGGATCAAGGCACAAATTGCATGTTTTGTTGTGTATTTAAAGTTAGATGATGTAATACAAGGTTATAATTGTATTGTGAGCATTTGAATGATGTAAATTGAGATTATTGGGATTTGTGTATTATGTAATTGGGATATTGGTATTGCTATTGTAATTTGGCTTGGAAATGCCAATAAAGTTGTAAAACTCTCGATACATGATGATTATGAAAGAATGGTTTTGTATATGGAAATTGGAATTATGTAGACTTGTATATGAATGGTTATGATGATGGTTGAGTAAATGGTTGATATATGTATGTATATATATATATATGCAAAGCAGTGGGATATTATGGAAATAGGAAGTACAGGAAATTCTGGATGATGAATGTGGTTTAATGCGAAAAGTAAATTGAGTTGAGGCTTAGAATGAATGATGATTGATATGGATAGGTGAAATGGTGTAGAAATGATTTTAAGTGGAGATTAACTAAAATTGAAGAAGTAATCGAATGAAACTGTCGAACTTGGCATAGGAGTTGATATGTCAATATGTAAATGAAATGTTATGAAAAGGAAGGATAGGATTTGTGAATGGACAAGAATAAGAATGAAGTTGCCTAGGTTCTGAGTATGGTGAAAGTTAGGGTAATTGATAAGCATGTATGATTTGAGGGGAAATTATGAATTTGGTGGATCCAACGGATCAAGAAATGATAGCCTGATGAATTAGGATTGATGATTGAGTTAGTAGGAAGTGAATTTAACAAGATCATAAGTGTTTATGATGTTAAAAAGGAGTTAGGAAACATGAAGGAAAGTTGTAGAGCTTGTGAGAAGCCTATGTCCGTTAAACGGACACGGGAGTCCATTTAACGGACAGCTTCGGGTCATTTGGGACCCTTGGCATTCCCTATGTTCGTTAAACGGACATGGCTGCCCGTTTAACGGATAGCTTCGGGTGAAAATTCACCCTTGGACCAATGCATGTCCGTCAGACGGACACGAATGTCCATTTAACGGACAGGTACGGGTGGAAATCGCAGTTAGGCCAGTCCATGTCCGTTTAACGGACAACCTCGGGCTAACTTCAGTAATTTGCATTTTTGACTAGGTTTGAGGCCGAATCTCGCTTTGAGGCCTCTAATACGAGTTGTAGACATGGATGTCATCTTTCCAATGGAATAAGAATGAAGGCATTTGGACATGTGTAACAAAATTTATGGCAATCGCGCCAAAGTATGTTTAATGTGATTTTGGGGAATGAACATGGCATTAGGGTTTGGTGCACGTTGTAGTATTTTGATGATATCTTCAGCTACAGAGCTCCGATTGAGGTAATTCTTGTGCCAAATTAAACAAAAGTCATAGAGCTATGATCTATATGAAAAAGTCCTAGTGAAATTAAGGTTTAAGTTTTTCGATTTCTGTTTGCAAGCAGGAGAAATGAGTTCAAGCATGTGACTGTTTTTGTTTGGGCACACCATGAAATTAATGTAAGTAAACTTTGGGAAGTTATAAGATTGAAGATGTATTCATAATTTCTTTAAGGGTTCAAAGGGATTAAGAATGAAAAAAAATTATAACCCTTCAAGGTTATATGCACACTCAAGTTTCACGATTTTAAGCAAGAGAGTTGGGTTCTAGAAACGGGATCCAACAGTTTAATACAACCAAATTGGTAACCGAATGTTTAAGGAGTGATATTGTATTAGAAAAGTTGAATTTGGAAAGATTATGAGTGAAAGTGATGTTAGAATGGATGTAGGAACCATTGAAGATGCTTTGGAGAGTGTAGTTAGTGATTTAGAACTTTTGGTGATTTGAGGAAGACCCCGTAAAAGTCCCTTCTTTTGAGACGAATCCCTTCGTCCCTTTGTGTGATTCAACTTTGACTGAATCCCTTAGTTTGATTCAGCTTTGACTGAATCCCTTTGTATGATTCAACTTTGACTAAATCCCTTCATTTGATTCAGCTTTGACTGAATCCCTTCATCTGAGACGAATCACTTTGTCTGATTCATCTATACTTTTAGAAATTTGATATTTTGACCCTATAGATGGCAAAATCTCTCTTCAAGGTTTGCACTAAATTTGTAGATCTAGAAGTCTTCTTTGAAATCATCCTAAGACAACCTTAATCTGATATCTCTAGTGAAAGTTATGCCAATTTTCCCGAAATAGGTACAATGTGATTGAGGGCAAAATCATGTTTGATTTTTTGGCCATAACTTCTCCGTACGACATCCAAATGACTTGGTTTTTGAAGCAATGTTAGGAACATTCATCTATCTCTCCATAAAATTTATAGCTTTTGCTATTGATTTCAAAAAGATTGATTGAATCAAAGTAAGGGCATCGGTTGGAAGAGTATGAATGGGATATTTTACTAAACATACTTCGATATTTTGATGATATCTTCACCTGTAGAGCTCCAAATAAGATGATTCTTATTTCTAAATAAACTAGAGACATAGAGTTACAAATTATCTAAAGAAATAGAATCTTAATTCAATCTCTAGGACTTTTAATTTCTAGACAGAAATTGAGTATACTATACTATTCAAGTTTAATAACAGCTTAAAAATGTTTGGGGGTATAACTTTCATATTACTGAACCAAATTGAAGGATTTTTTGTGTCGTTAGAAACTTAAGACAAAGGGGGAACATTTTTATAGAAGAAGTCAAATTATAATTCCAGTTTAAAGTTTCCAAAAAATCTGTTCTGAAGTAGGAGAAATGAGTTTGACTTTGGTGACTGGTTTGTGTGAGCATGCCATTGAACATATTGCGGGGAAATTTTCGGATGTTTTGAGAATGAAGATGAAACGATGATTGCTATAAGATTTCATTGAAATAACTCTACAGGGTAATATGTTCGCGTTTTATGACTCCGAATTGTTGGGTTCTAGAAACGGGATCCAACAAGAATGATGAGTTTCATATCATGATAGTAGTCGACTATAGATAATGGAACTATTAAATGAATCTAGAATCAAGTATGTTTTCAGGAATAAAGTGGGGCATTACTTTAATCTTAAAACATACAACTTAAGCATTCGCTTATTATGGACCACAATCTTGATGAGTGGTGAACTCATATGTGCTTCATTATAATTCTTGATATGATCAGAATGGATTTTTACAAAGTTTTAATCCAGTGTCTGCATGTTGGAATTATTAATTAAAACATGTAATAAGGAACATTCACTCAAATAAAGAGTTTATAGTGATATCATCACTTCTAGATGTTTTACGAAGATTGGTGATTAAACTGGTGCCAGTAGTTTGATGGACTATCTACCCATCAAGTCTTAACACCAAGATAAAATCTTGTAGGTTAGTCACTATATAGAGTAAAATGGGAGATCTAGAAGGAAAAATCAACATAAGGGTAAAATAATAATTTTACTCTTTATTGTATGGATGGCTACAATATGGTTCATATTAGAGTTTGTAATTGGACATCTTATTTGAAACATGTGTTCTCATAATATTCAGTAATTCAAGAGTTCAACTAATTATCTTTAGTTAAATTAATTTTGGGCTTATTGGAGCTTAAATTATGTAAGTCCAATTAGATTTCCCATTTGGCTGAATAGAGGTTTTAAAGCCTATGACTGAATGTTGGGCTTACTTTAATTAATTGTTAATTAGAAGCTCATATGAACATTTAGAAATGGGCTACATTTTGGTATAATTAGATTAATTAAATTAAATCAAAGTTATTAAAGATAAAAGGAGGTGAATTTTTTATTTTAATGGGATAAATGTGCAGCTACACATTTAGCATTAGTTTGCTATATTTAAGATGGTTTTTAACATGCTTTATCATCATTAAATGAAGTAATGATGTTATCATTAAATTATTTAATAGTTGTCTTTTAATGATAGCATGTAACCTTTTAGCATTAATTAGATCAAAGAAAAAAGAGAAGCATTTGATGAAGTATCTTCCTTCTTTCATCACAAAAAACTGAAAATGAGATGTATCATGTAGGTTATTGGTCTTTTTATATAGCCATCTTAAAAAAATGAGAAGAGGATACATTACTTAGGAGAGGATACATTGCCAAAGATAGAATAGCACAGTAAGGAGTTAAAACTAAAGCGAAGAGTCGATATAATTTCCATTTTGCTTTTTATGTAAATTATTTTCCTTATATTGTATCATGTATGGCTTGACATGTTGATTTAGTTACCGTGCTTCCGCTAAAATTTGATTTCTAAAAAAAGTTTTGAAATCTTCCGTTTTGGCCAAATTGTGCATGCTTAATTTTCGATCCAACAATTTCTATAGGTAAATTCCCTATGGAAACATCCCTCTGTAGTAATTTACCTATGAAACTCTATTTTTATTGGAAAATTCCATCCAAAAACATATTTTCGTAGGTAAATTATTTACATAAATTTTTTTCTATCGGTAAATTTCGTATGCAATTTTTGTTGGGAAGCATTGGTGTTTGTTTTTACAATAATTTTCACTATTCTGTCGTTAAATTCCATCGGCAAAGTTTCGTCTCCTTCTTTATCGATGGATTATTTTTTGTTACAAATTATCTTTTTTACCAACAAATTTACCTACGGAAAGCAATTTATTTCAATAATTTACTACAAAATATTTTCTGTTGATAATTTTCCATTGGTAATTTGTAATTTTCTTATTGTGTTTGAAATTATCAAATTAACAAAGTGAGACTATAATCAATAATACAAAATATAAAATAACCTTAATAAGCCTGGATTTTTTTTGTTGGTTTGATCTTCATTTTGACAGTTGCAAATTTCAACTTCTCTTTGTCAAGTTCATAAACTATCTTCTTGAATTTATGAATTTAGTTTGTTCTTATATTACCTTTTATCAAAATAATAAACTCATTAGTATTGATTATGTTTTGTTATCATTCAAACATTGATTGGAACTTCCCTAATTGGTTTAACGATAGTTATAATTCTTGAATAATAAAATGGTCAACAATAAGAAAAAGATTGTTCCAATATTTTCTTATTTTAACTTTAACTTTTGTCCTTTCCTTTTTCAAAATTTCTAATCAAAATTTTCTTTAAATTGAAATATGTGTGTATGTGTGTGTGCGCATATATATATATAATTCAAAGAGTAAAATTTAGTAACCTTAAATTCAAGTATCAAATTTAGATCTTTTTCTTCTGCTCTTTCAATTTGATTTTTAATATGCAGGATCCAAGTACAACCCTAACATTAGTAATCAGAAAGAGAAGTGAGAATACCTTAAACCCTATTTGATTGAACTTATATTTTTAGTTTTTAAGGTTTGTTTTCAAATTTGGTAAAAGGACTTGTTAAGTTGAGTTATTATTTTTTATTTCTTTATTTTCATATCTTACGAGAATTATAAAAGGTATTTTTATTTTTTATTTTTACTATGATCTAAATTTATTTTTAGTCAAATGAATTAGTAATTAACTAATGTAATATTAACTACTTATTAAAACTTATATTCTTTACAGCTTAATTATTTAGTACTAAATTTTTAAAATTTTTAAATTGAAGGTTCAATACTAATTTTCTTCAAAAACTAGAAATATTTTCCAAATTTAAAGCTACTTTAATATTAAAACTTTTTAAAATTAAAATTATTTTTATCAATATAATAAAATGAAATTTTTTTGAAAATTAATTACGAAATAAATAAAAATTAGGATAAAATATTTTAAATAAATTTAATCCTTTAAAATTAATTATTTCATATATAAAATACCTCTAGTTAAATGTTATATTTTTTCGTATTATTTTAACCTCTAACTCTTATTCATTTTTAATTATTATTAATAAAAAATATAATTTCAATATTTTAATAATTAAATAAAATTTTTCTGAAAATAGAAACTAAAATCATAAAAATATAAAAAATACAATAAATAAAACTAAATTTAGAGAACCGTTTTCAATACTTTTTGTTGATACATGTAGTCCTAATAAGTGGGGATGATTCCGAATCAAGTTTGAGTTTAGGGTTTTATTTTAGTTTGACTCAATTTAAGCAAAATGACACTATTTTATCTAAAGTTGATTGAGTTAAACTCAATTAATTTTTAAATTTAACCAAATTTTATACTAAATTCGAGTTAAAACGTACTCAAACTTAATTCAGCATGATGCTGATGTAATAATGAGGTACATGTACTTTTTAACAAATTAAGGGAGACATGCGCAGTTGTTAATGATTGACGATGAATGTTGCATGCAACGAGTACAATGTACACCTTTGTCAAGCATGAAATTATTAGTATATGCCCTACAGCTAATTAGTTTAGTTGTAATTTAGTGGCAATTATTTAAAGACTTTTTATTTTGTTCATGTTTGGATTTATACGATAAAATTCTTAAGATAATTATAGATTGCAAATAAAATTATAACAAGAATAATACTATGATTATGGCATTCATGTTGCATTTATATATTATTCTTAAATTGTTCTTATTAATATAACGTAAAAAAATTAACACACATTTTGTTTTTTCTTATAAATGAAGTAGTCAATCTTATAGGTTAAAGTATAGAGATATTTAAATAAATGTGTAAGTGCTTATTAGAGAATAAGTTCATTAAACACACCATATATAAGAAATTTATTTGGAACATTCTTTGTACGTCTATGAAAATTTTCATAGTCATGATTGTATAAGTAATCCTTTAACTTGAGATCTCTAAAGTTATCTTATATAGAGACTGTTATGTTTTTATAGTACTTATGACCTATTCTAATCAGAGGTCATTTTTTGGTAGTCATTATATATAGCATGAATTATATGGAGGTAGTTGAGTGATTAAGATAGAATTTATCACCCTAAAGTAATTAAGGAAAATGTTATATTATTCTCGATTAGTACTGATTCAAGAAATCTTTAGCCAAAATAGAATGACATTTGTAAATAGTTTACAAATATCATTAATTAAATCAATAGCTAATAGTAAAGAACTAATATGATTAGACTCAAAATAGAGTAGATATTAAATATATTCTCTATGTCTAATTAGAACATTGTATGATGAAAAGATTGAATTATAAATAAAAAAATCATACACGGAAAAGTTAGTTAAAACTACTTTAACATTCTTAAATATTTCGGTAGCCATGTCATATTGCTAGATGCTAATCTTGATTTATGATTATAAATTATTTAAATTTATCACATTTTAATTATGAATTATAATTATAATTTATAATCATTTCCAATATGTTTGGAAACCTAATGGGTTTTACACAAATAACAAGTTGAAGAGACCAAAAATATTTTAATCAGTTGAGCTTGATTGTAAAGTTTAAAAAATTTTATGATTAAATATGAGATATTTAATAAACAAGAATCAATATAAGATATTAGATTTTATTTGGGCATAATTGGTATTTAATAACGTTTAGTTAAAATTAGAGTTTAATTTTAATTAAATTACTAAAACGTTCAAAACTTATTATAAATAGGCTTAAGCTCTAATGATGCTAGCACTTATTGCTTAACCCTCTCTATAAGAGTTATAGAGTATTATCAACTTATTCTATGAATACCGTTAGAGGCCAGATATTTATGCTACTACAGTGGTTAAGATGGACCGGTTTTAAAAACAATTTGTTGGATACGACAAGAATAGGATCAAGCTTCGGAATAAGGTACGAATTAAAATTCATATTTTATTTTGATTCATGCGTTAATCATTTTATAGAATTAATGTGATTTTGATTTTCGAAAAATCAAAATACGAAAAGCTTCATAATTATTATGTTGTGGTCAAGATTGGATCCCTTCCCGATTTTCCAATAGTGGTATTAGAATTGGATTTTAATTTTATAATTTGATTAAATTATTTTATTGTTATTGATCTTAAAATTTGAAATTGAAATTAAAGCCCTAAAAATCATATTAGATGTGATTAATTTTAATCTAAAAGGTTTAGATTGAAATTTCGTAGAACCTTAGATCTAATTCAATTTAGAATTGAATAGCCAATACGATTAATAATTGCTTAAGAATTAAACAATATAGGAATACAAACCCAAAATTTAGAATCTGAAAAATCAATTGAACAAAAAATAAAGATTTTACACAATTTTTATTATTTTATATTTTTTATATACACTTTCTGAATGCTTTTTCTTCTTCTACGGTGCTGCCAGTTTTTGATCATTATGCAATTACAGTTGAGCTTTGTCCAAATGAACGTGATCTAGTGGATTGTCCTTTTAGAGTTGATAACTCTTGGTTATTGGAAGGTGAATTGGAAGTTACAGTGAAGAATTGTTGGGAATCATCAGGTGTTGCTGATTTCATGGAGCGTCAAGACTAATTAATTGATGTGGTTCGAAGTTGGGGTAGAAATAGAAACAAATAATTCTAGAAACGCAAAAACGTTGTGAGCAGGCAATTGGAATTGGAGAAGGAGCTATGTGATAATTTGAATTCCATGAGACTAAAGGATGAGTGTAATCGAATTCTTTTGGTAGAAGAAACTCGCAGGAAGCAGCAAGCGAAATTATTCTGGTATAGAGATGGTGACCGGAATACAAAATTTTTCCATAAACAAATTAAAGGGAGAAGAGCTTAGAATCTTGTTAAAGGCTTGCGTAATGAAGAGGGGGTAGTTGTCTCCGAACCTACAGAGATGGGGTTTATTATTCAGAGCTACTTTCAGAAGTTATTTTTATAAGAGGGAGAAGCTGATTTTTCTATAATTACAGAGATTGTGGAAAAAAGGGTGACAGAGGAAGATTCACAACTTTTATTAAAGTTGTCTCAGAAAGAATAGTTTAAATCTACTTTGTTTAGCATGCATCCTGATAAGGCCCCGAGTCTAGATGGCTTAAATTCGGCTTTCTTACAAAAATATTGGCACATCTTGCGAGACAAAATTTTCAAAAGTGCGATGTTCTGGCTCTCTCAAGGTACCTTTCCAAGCTCACTTACTGTTACTAATATTTCTTTGATTCCAAAAATTGTTGCTCCTGATGATGTTAAATATTTTAGACCCATAGCTCTCTATAATGTGATTTATAAGATTGTGTGAAAAGTCTTAGCAAATAGACTTAAACAGATTCTGCCACATGTTATTTTTGATACTCAATTAGTGTTTGTACCTAATCGGTTAATTACGGATAATGCATGTATGGCATTTGAGACTTTGCATAGTTTGAAGAATAGGAGGTATCGGGAATTAGGTTATTGTGCACTAAAAAACGACATCAGCAAGGCTTATGACTGGGTTAATTGGGATTACTTGAAGGTTATGCTTGTGTCTTTGGGGTTTCCTCCTATATGGGTTAATTGTATGAATATGTGCTTTTCTAAAGTGAGTTATATAGTGAATCTTAATGGTAATCTTATTGTCGGGTTAGCAAAGGGTGTCCAAGAGTATCTCAATTACTATTCGCAAATGACTATATTTTCTTTTTTTAGGCTAATTCTAATGAAGCTACGGTGGTTAGCAATATTCTCTCTGATTATGAAAAAGCTTCTGGGCAATCT
>JANVCL010000009.1:4744039-4754477 GCA_026546855.1 Erythroxylum incrassatum
AATTAAAAGGAGTTTTAATTTATCTAATTCTAATTATGAATTATAATTATAATTTATAATCATTGCCAACATATTTGGGAACCTAATGAGTCTCACATAAAGAATGAGTTGAAGAGAGCAAAATTATTTTAATTAAGTTAGATTTAATTGTAAAGTTTGAAAAACTTTATGATTAAATATAAGAATGAGTTGAAGAGAACAAAATTATTTTAATCAAATTGGATTTGATTGTAAAGTTTAAAAAACTTTATGATTAAATATGAGATATTTAATAAATAATAATTAATATGAGATATTGAATCTAATTTGGGCATAATTGATATTTAATTAAACTTATTTGTAATTTTAATTAAAGTTTAATTGTAATAAAAATTTAATTTCAATTAAATTACTAAAACCTTCAAAACCTATTTTAAATACGCTTGAATTCTATGAACCTAACACTTCTTGCTTAAACTTCTCTGTAAAAATTACTAAATTCTCTCAACTTATCTTGTGAATACTATTAGAAGCCAAATATTTGTTCCATTACAATGGTTGAAACAGATTAATTTCAAAAACGGTTCAAAAATTACGGCAAGACAAAATCAAGCTTTAAGATAAAGTACAAATTTCAATCCATAATTTATTATATTTATGTATTAATCATTTTATAAAATTAATGAGATCTTAATTTTCGTACAATCAAAAATAACTAAAAAATTTCCTAATTATTTCGTTAAAACTGGGATCAAATCCCGGGTCCCGGTTTCCCAACAAAAATAACTACTAGCACCCAACCGGTGAAACTTTTGGCATCTACTTTCCTTTTAACTATAAAACCAGCAATCCGCAAAAACTAAATTGTTTAACCTTGCCTTTGTCGCGTATGAAAGCTTGCCCGGAAGAAAAAGAATAAAAGAAATCAATCATTTACCGCAGGCTTCAGTATATTAAGTAAACATACACCATAATCTTAACAATCTATAAAGATTAAGAGTATTTTCACAGCTTTGGTTCCAATCGTTAACTGCACAGTCCATAGGCCACATTAACCAGCTGCCTGGAAATCCCCAAAATCATCATCTATGTCTTGGGTACTATCATTGTCGGCCGAATGTTTCTCATTGTTGTCATTCTGTGCCTGGTTTGTCAGTTTCCCTTCAGGCGATCCGTCAAGAGTGATTTTAGGTGGTGTATTTGATGGAGAATTTTGAGTAGTTGTGACAGATGAAAGCGGTGCTGGGGGTGGCCTTATACTAAGTATAGGTTCTTTCCGATCACCTTTTGCCTCTGGGGAGAGATTATCCTGCTCGAAAAACTTGGATTTCGAGCCGCAAACATTTTTCTGCTGAGATAACCATGAAAAGAAAGTTTTGAGGTTCTTTTTCTTTCTTGTAAAGATTGGTCATTCTGACTCTCAAGTCTTAGTAAGACATATTTCTGCAAGCTTCCATGGAACAAATTTCTATATATTTGTAAAGAAGATGCAAATCTGCTTACATTTTTTATCTGGAGTACAAGGGTCTCCCCTTCCTTTAAACTGTAATCGACTGAGGAAGTGCTCTGAAACTGCTGTTCCATCTCTTCTGCAGTTTTCTTCTTATCGAGATATCTTAAAGCAAAAATTCAAGAGAAGGGGGAATTAAAATGATTATTTATGAAGAAAACTATCAATTGCATAAACTCATATAAACCGTGCATAGATAAATTACACCATGCAAAAGTAGCTAAGAAAGTACTTCATGTGATCATGTAGGGCTGCTTGAAAGTCATAGGCTTGTGTTCTTTCACGAAACCCTATGCCAATAAAAGCACGTCGTATGCGACCACCTGCATGAGTTCTGAATAATGAGATGAATTGCAATATTTGGTCAGCATGAAAGTTAAATGAATTTCATAAAGAAATATCAGAAGGAATACCGCAGGAAACAGAACAAATAGATGGCAGAAATGTTAAACCAAAAAAGCAAGATTTCGTAACTTTGAGAGCAAGATAGAAATGTTGGTTAAAAGATTAGATTAATTCATATGGTAATGCAGATTTTATGGTAAAAGTATCAAAACAGAGGATAATATCTGATGAGTTCTACAAAATTAGTCACAATTAACGGGAAGTTAAGAGTACTCCAAAATCTATATATATCTCTAACCAATTTTTTAGGGAAAACCACTTTTCTCAAGTATTGGATGACTAAAGAAGAACAACAACTAAAAGCATACCAATTTGCTTGAATTATAAGTCTCAAAACTCTGTAATACAAGATAGTACATGCAGTTTGTAGTTTTGCTCTTACTATTTCAGAACCTAAATTGCAATGAATGTCAATTCCACTGAGCTTATAATTAATTGTTTGCATAAATATAAACAATGGTGATTGCAAAGGTTGACAATAACAATGACAGATATAGCAGTGTCAATGACCAGTGACCTTCTTAGTAATGACTGCAGTTCAATAAAGACAAGCCGGTGGTTCTACAATCAAGAGGAGAACATTGTCCACCAGGTAAATGAAAATGAAATGGCTTATTCTTTAGATAATGAACCCATAAGAATCACTCTTAGTAGTGGCTATGAGGGTGCTTGTCCTGTTAACAGCGGTGGTGATAAAATAGTAGCAAGAATCCCAATGGTGAATGCAACAAATTCTGAGAAGTCCCAGTCACATGGTTTCAGTAAATGCTTTAGATCTTAATGCTGCTGCTCACGGTAATATTGAATCGCAAAAAGTAAGTGTAGTATCCTCAATGGCAATTATTCGACAGTGATAAATCACATAGCAATAGCTGTGGAGAGCAACAACTATTTGTCCAGCAAACAAGCACTGAAGCTTCCAGAAGTAGGTGGACAAAGTTCAGTATTATTACCATTTGGATGATATTTTCATATCAATGGGCACGGATTCAAAACAGAGCATACCATAGCTCTTTAAAGTTCTCTACTTGATGCAAAGAGGAAAGGGAAGCCAACTCTTTATTTAGTTAAGAGTTGAATAAATATTGAAAGGGTGATAAAATTACGGAGAAAAGGGGAAATCTTGAATTTAATCTCCAAACGAACTAATTTCCATGTCTCCTGGTTTGTTATTTGAGGCAGACAAGTCAAAAAATTTGGTGGCAAATGAATGGATTCTTAAGTAAGGCACACAATACAGAACAAAGCTGTCCAACCAAAATTAATGTAACATCACACTCAGATTGAGAGTTAGCAACAATAGCCTACCAATGCTTTCCTCTATTCGAAGAACAAAATATCTGCAAAAGAAAAAACATCCCTTTGAATATGCTACAAAAGATAGTTTACATAAAACTTGAGGAAGAAAGCTAAATTGAAAGCTAGGTTGCAGAATTGGAGAACTAAAGGAAGATTTTACGAAAATAACTTCAGGATTATGATTCCTTCCTGACCTATTCAGTATTTATTGATCTTTTAGTGGCATATTTATTTAACTTTATTCCTTCTCCTCCACGCCACACCCACCCCACCCTTCCTTTTCACCAATTTTATCTAGATTTTACACCAATTGTCGCATATTGTTTCCATTTCCTCTCTCCCTAACCCAAGCTGCAATTTCAGGCTTCACAAACTAAAAGAATTAGTTTCACATAATGCATGCATGTCATGACAGAATGAATCTCAATGATGATGAGAATCAATATCATTCTAAACTTTACTTGACCTGCTGCTATCAATTACAGATTCCACGGGATGTGGCTCCCCCTTTCTCAAGAATGCCCTAGCATACAATTCACCTGAGACAAATTAGTCGAGGTTTATCAGAAGAAAGATAAAGTCTGTGATACAAAATTCCAAATCTCATTTGCGTCTAATAACAATTAAAAATAACCTTTAACATTTCAATGAGTAGCATTTGCTAATGAGCTTGATAGCATTTCAAAAGTTACATAACCTGTTGTCTTATCTTCGAGTCTAATAATACACTCTTCACCCTTGCTAATAACTTTAAGGGTCCCTTCCCAATCCCATTTATTAACGTTCCACTCATCAGCCCTGAAATTAACTTTAGACAAATAAACATTCATCTAAAAGATATGAAAACAATTTCAACAATTCATATTACGTGTTACAGCTGATATTTTGAAGAAAATATATGAAATATGGTATTCAATTAAGCCAGTCACCCAAATTATTCACTTTTTACTGAGCTATTAGTGAAACTTTCAAATATTAGTGGCAATCTCACTTAGATTTATTAAAGGCATGTCAAAACTGTACATCTTATTCATTAGCAAACTCGTTAATGTTTAACATAGTTCAATACACAGGAGCTGTATTTTGTACATGGACCAAATGTAACTCACTGCCTTACAAAAATGTAATTCAGCCTCTGTGAAATAGGAAAGTAAGTTCTCATACCATATTTGTTACTATCACATGAAAGCCATCATACTTTTAACTCTATAGTGCTTTTAACAATGATTAATCTAGGATTTCTAGATAATGTAGTACAAATAGATGAATTATTAACTAGTAGTTAAATATTACTGCTGGAATCCAAGTTTCAAAGTTGAATTTTGGCTAGGAATGCTAAAATTTCAGATTTTGTAGAACTGAAATTTTAAGGTTTAATTATTGGAAATTTAAGATTAGGATTTCTGGGCTTAATATGCTGAAAGTTAGGATTTGAAATGGCTAGAATGTAGATTAGGTTTGCTGGAATTTAGTAGGCAACACAAAGATTGAAGGTAGGAAATTGGAGTGATAGGGTCTAAAAATCACTCTTAGAAGAAAGCATCATACCTTCTAATTGAAAACTCAAGTTTGTAGGAAAAGGTTCTTAGAACCCTTATTCTAGTAGGAAAAGGTTCCTAACAAATTTAAATCCTATTCTAATAAAAATTCTATAAGTCCTAAACAACCAGGATAACATATGTAAAATAGAAGAACATATTAACTTACTACTACTTCCTATCTAATAAAGAATCCTAATATAATTTAAATTTCAGCCCTTTTCTTTTGTTGTCAACTCAATTCCCAATCTTCTTCCCACTAAATTAAGGCTTGTGGTTGACTAATTTTTCCTTTTTTTATTTCTTTTATATACTTTAAGTTCTTTTGCATCACTAGATTTATATAATTGTCCATTATCTTTGAAATGTAGAAAGATGCAAACCTAATTTCATGTTATCACTACAAAAAAAAAAACTATAACTTTAAATAACAAGATGTTTATAAAAAAAATTCTCAATAGAGAACAAACCACAAGTTATATACTAAATTATCATTTCCAATTGCCCAATGATAAAATTATGTCCTTCAATAGAAACTGAAATTTAAACTATGGTTGTAAACATTGCCTATGACTAATCCACTTTTACTGACGGAGGAAATGTGAGATACAAAATATTAAGCGGGTTACTCTGAAACCTTCCCTAAAGGTGCTCATAGGGCCAGGAGGCAAAGTGAGAGAGTGCATGTATCTTAGCATTTGCAGTTTTGAAACCAGAGGAATTTGTTATAGCATTCAGACTGCAAGCACATGCTGCTTCTTTAGTAATATTCATCAGGGTCAAAAAAAAAATCAATATTCTAAATACGTAAGGATCAATTTTATTGGGGTTCCATGTCACTCATGCAAAATATATCTCAACTTGACCACATTCTGGGGTGGCAAAGTTGAAAAAGAAATTGGACTGGTAACAGGTTGCAGATATTTAAAGTGATTTCAAGTCCTTAATTTAGCCTTCAAGGATTTGACTCAGAGAATTTATTGACCTTTCAACTTCGAGTCATATGAATTCGCTTATCAAAAGATTGTCAATATCTCAAGTTATATAGATGTTTCTGCTATTTGTTTTACTTAGACCATCTGAAGGTCCCCTGTCTTCATTCTTTATATCATTTAAGCTCCTAGCCAAATTCAGAAACTCATTCAAGCTAACACCGATAAAATGCAAAATCTTCCAAAGACAAAACCATCTCAGCAAACTTGTACTTGAATAGGATATAACATATTTCAGTTTTCACAGTAGGCCAATAAGAGAAGAAAACAGGAATGTTGTATCAAAGGTGTAGTTCAGAAATGAATTATGATGAATAACATGAAGAATTAGAATTAGACAAGTTGAGCAAGAACCTGTAAGAAGCAGCACTTTTTCGTGGTGGTATCTGCAAAGTTAACAGATAAAATCAGATGTACGAGTAACTTCCCTGAACCAGGACAAATATCACTTTTAACTACGTCCATAATAGTCAGTTGTGCATCATCTTATCATTGTCTTCGAGTAGATGTGTTATGAGAATGAAAGAAGTAACATTGAATCATCCAATTGAAGACAAAAGCAATTGCCTTGAAGTTCATGAAGGCATCACAATTTGAGGAGTACAAGCCCACGAAGGAATGCATTTAGTAACAGTAAGCACACATATTTAATTCAAGCTCTATCATTACATCGGCAAGCATTAGTGATTTCCTTAAACAATTAACCAACCATATCAAAATCTACCAGAGCAGCGACTCAATGATTCCCATTTTAGACAAATAATGCCCAACTAAAGTCACTTTACTCAATTTGACATTAAGAAACCCCCACCAAACAGATACCAATCTATAATTAATATGAATTTCGAAAACATCCATGAACATAAGACCCCGCAAAAAACCTATCAACCAATTCAATTTCAAAAGGTGCCCACATTGACATGACGTAGCTAACAGGTCACATAATTTTACTACATATCGTAATAATAAGCATTTAGGTCACCTGCAGAACCGTAATAACTTGTTTCAAGTTCCTAGATCCTCAAAAGGTAAATAGAAAATACAAACAAACAAAAATCAAAACAAGCAAAGAAAATCATTTCACTGTACTGCAAAAGCAATTACCAAGTAAGCGTAGCATTCAGCAACTTGAAAGAGAAGAAGCTCAATGGCTTCTGTTTCTTCAGCGTCTTGATCATTTACTACCTCCTCTTCTTTCTCCATGACGATCCCCACAAGCCCAAATTACTTCCCTTCCTCAATTTCCTCCTAATAACGTAGATCCGTCCGATTAGATTACTTTTGGATCTCTCCGATTGCAAGTATGATCGAAGCTTTTCTATTGCCGTGTCTGTGCGTTGGGGGGGTGGGCTGTTAATCGGGCGGCTATTTAAGTATACGCTGCTTTCCCACCATCCGACGGTCAAAATACAGTAAACACGAGAAGTTTGGTGCACTGCGGTTGTAGGTTAGCTGCCTGTTTGCTTGATGTTGGAAGAAAAGGAAGGATCAAATTTACACGAAAGTAGGAGAATATACGATGGCACATCTTATTTTATCCATTTTCATTTGTTTTTCCTTTTTCTTTTGTAATTAGGCCAAAGAAAATGTCAAAGATTGAACATTTTAATTTGCACTTAAAATACTAACTACTTGACTTGAGTTGAGAAAATGAATTAATTATATTCTTGATTATACAAAAAAGACTAGTCTTTTTAACAACTCATGACCCATCATCACTATTCTTTTTCTTCTTCAAAAGGAACCATTCATCTATATTTTTAATTTATATTATATTATCCCTAACGATGATCGACCATTAGTTTACCATAAGTGAATTAGAAGTATAATGATTATTGTTGAAATGATTTCATACATGAATAATCTAGTAGTCTTATATAAACTTTTCATATATAAATCCAAAATATTAAAAATCAATTCCAAAAGAGAGTTAAGAACAACATCACTAGATTAATTAACGCTTAAACATGTTAGTCGACTTTGATATCCCTTTCGAACTAGAAAGATGAAGTTTAGGTCCTCGTAGCTTCTGAAAGGGAAAGAAATTTGTCTTCTTTTGATTCTTTAATGTCTCCATACCCTTTTGGCCTTTTAAATGCCCTTTTATAGTGCAAAATTAAGGTTGCGTGTTTATATACGGTCAGCTACACAAGCATATAAGTGATAGTGTATGTCAATTTGGCATAAATCATACAGTTGTTGATAGATGCATAATTGATCATAATTTTACCTCATATTTGATGTGTTTTTACATGATATTTTATAATTTTATTGTGTATTTGGTATGCTTCAAGTGTTTATAGGTTATAATTGCTTCCATGAACTTAAAGAAGAATAATTCGGAGGAAAATGTGGCGTAAAATAGAAAATCAACAAGTTGAAAGCAGTGTTGGTCATGCACTTTTGTGATTTTCAGGCGTTTTGGACATACACAGTCGTGTACCAGACTATATAAATCCCAAAAACCATGGTTTTTAATATAAAAAGACATTTTCGGTGACTAATCAAAGGAAGAGACTGAGGGGAGGTGATTTTCATACATGGAGATCGTCCAAAAGGGCTAATTTGGTCCAGAGAAGTAGAAAACATGAAGGAATCATCAATAAATTCATTAGAATACAAGATCATGCCTCTACATCACAAGGATACTCGATACAAAAACACTCAGGGAGATTTATAATTATAAACTTGTTTTCTATTTGTTTTTCTTTTAATGTATGTTTGATTTCATGTTCAATTATGTGTAATTAAGATAGTTAGTATTTAAGTTATATGAATTTTCGATACCTTACCATGAATTGATTATTTTGTTAATGCAATTGATTGATTGATTGTTGCGATCCAATTATCTTTTTTTATTTATGTTCTAGTAATCCAAAATATTAGACCATAATCTGATTTCAACGTAGCGATTGAGAATTCCAAGGTTTGAATAGATCCATGATAATTAGAAAGAGTTCATTGTAACCTTAGAGATAGGATGACATAAATATGCCCAATGAGGGTCAAACCTAATAGAGGGATTTATAAATTGGTAACACAATCCTATAAGATTTAACCTAAGTAATTCGGTTAGAAACTATAGGATTAGTTGTTAATAGACTCAAAGTCAGTTACTAGCTTACCATAAGAGTCTCCACATTCCAATAAATCATCAAAACAATTGCATGATAAAAGATCAATTTGTTAAGGGTTTAGGGGGATTTAAATCCTAGATACTAATTATTCGATATTGATAATTTTGAAGTGCTTCCTGAATTCTTTATTCAATTTCGAAACTTATTTTATTTTACTTGTTTAATTTTTATTTTTTAATTAAAAATCTAAAATCAATCTGTAGGTTAGATAATAGGAGGAGAGTAATTACTAGTATTCATAATTTTTATGGGGATCAACCCATACTTATCGGTATTAGCTACAGTTACACCATGCACTTACAGTTTATTACAATATTGATTAACACGAAATAGGTCAATCAAATTTTTGACACCGTTGTTGGAAACTTTAATATTAGGAAAGCCTGAATGCTATTAATCTAGTCATTTTTGTTTTATTTAATTTAATGTAGTTTTATTTTTATTTTGCTTGTGCATTTATTTTATTTTATTGTATCTTATTGTATTTGTGACCTACTAATTTAATTATCTTTTGAATTTCTCTACTTGATCTTGATTTTGTGGTTTATTGTAAGAATTATGATTCATTATCATAGCCACAACTCACAATAGAAGGATGGAGTGGACAATATTTTTATAGGAGCCAGAATATGTCTTCACAAACTATGACATCATCATATAGGAGACCGAATATGTGTTATCAACCTCATAATGTAGTATACGGGAACAAATACAATTCAAAATGGAGCAATTCTTATGCTTATAAATGGATAATCATGCTCCAACTAAATACTTACAACACTAGACACCTCTAATTAATAAGCCAACCCTGAAAGATAAATTAATGGAGATCCTTGTTGAAATGAAAGCTGACCGACACGAATTCGAAAGTGAAGAAAAGACAAGAGTTTGCTTTATGAATGAAGGGACATTTCAAAAAGAGCTTCCAAAAGGAAGAAAGCATTACAAATATACTAATGGAATGCCTTATCAAGAGAGTAACTAGTCAACGTGACTTTAAAGAGAGATTTGTAACATCCCGTTACCCATGTTAAGGCTAGAGCAGTATATATAAGAGAGACTACTGAGAGATTATAAATGCATTCATATTCATGCATAATATGCCATACCCATACACATGAATATAGATATATTTGCACATGAAAATTATTATACATGCATTCATTGACATTTCGGGTATAATTGATCATTTTATATGAAATGTGATTTTTATTGAGAATCGTGGTTTACGTGCATTGAAAATTTAATTAGAAGGTGTGTTTAGTGATTTTGATTTTTTTGAGAATTTTAGGAAAATTTTCAAAATATTTGGGTAATTTTTGGACTAGAAAAAATGTCAAGTGACAAGATAAATGATAAATGGTAGTAGAATTTATTGTCAATTAGCAATGGAAAATTTGATAAATGACTTTGGGATTTATTGAAAAGTTTCAATTAAAATTAGGAGACAATTGGAGTAGAAATTGGATTTGATTGGACTAGTTAAATAAGAGAATATAGTTTGAATTCATAGAAATTGGACATGTGGCAAGTGACAAGTGTCACTTGCCAAGCCATGTCTTAAAACCCACCATTCTT
>JANVCL010000009.1:4754577-4765803 GCA_026546855.1 Erythroxylum incrassatum
GCAGAGTGAGCTCTGGGAGTCCTTCTGTCAGGACTGAAGTGCGAAGCAACCGACCGCAATCTCAAGCTAGAGTGTATGTCATGACTAGGCAGGAAGCTTAGGACTTTCCGATTGTTGTTACATGTGCGATACTTATTTATAATCATGAAGCATTTGCATTGCTAAATCCAAGATCTATGCATTCCTTTATCACACCGCATCTGGCATTTAGACTGCATTAAGATAGAGAGCTACTACATTATGGGCTAGAGGTGAGTACACCAATAGGTAGTACTACAATTATAAGAGAGGTTTGCAAGAGATGCTTGATTCAAATTGATCAAGTAGAATTAGAGGTAGACCTAATTATATTACAGGTGAGAGAGATAGATATTATCCTAGGGTAAGGGGCGCTACAGATTTTCTTCATATACCTATTATGAGTTTAATTTGAGTTTCTAACTATTTTAGAATGAACAAGAGGCAACAGTGAATTTCATGAATAAACATACATTTCAAGAAGGCGAGGAGGTAACTGCTACTTTGAAAGATATGACGAATGAGTTTCTTTAAGGATCAAACATGAAGCATCAGGAAACAAAGGCTCATATACAAAATATGTTAAATCAAATCGATCAGCTGGTAAAGATATTATCTAATGAACAACTAGGGAGTCTGCCTAGTCCAAATGAAATAGATCCTAATGAATTTGGAATGGCAATCACCTTTAGTAATGGAGATGAGCTCTCATAAGAAGAAGAGGAAGAGGAAACAAGTATTACAAATAAATTAATGGAACTCCTTGTCACATGAAAGCTGACGACAAGAATTTGAGAGAGAAGAAAAGGCAAGGATTGGTTTTATGATTGGAGTGATGTTATAAGAAGAGCTTCCTTAAAGAAGATGAAGAAATCTCCATCTAAGAAGAGAAAGTAGAGGAGTGACAAATGGTTATTGAAGAATATGAGCTAAAAACCCCTATCCAGGAAAAAGAAGAGTTGATAGAGGTGGTTGAGGAAGAACTAGCAAAGGAACCAAGTAAGGAAACTTATGACGAGGTATTAGTAGTGACCTTAAGTATGAAGGGTTCCCACTTCCTTAAAGACAAATTGTTTGAGTTAGCCGGTGGTACAGGGAGTTTTGTTATTCCTTACATTTTTAACATTTTTCACTAAAAGGGGCTTTAACGGAGTCTATTGGTTTTATTAATCTAATCAATTATTTCCTTTTGATCATCCTACAACAAATGGCTTGTTTATAGGATATGAAGCTACTTTGTGGAGAAAAAAGTGAAAGCAATGCTGATTATTAATCTAAGATGATGTTAAACATGCAGGTTACGTTGAGCTAACGAAGATAAACAAGCACTATATAGGAGGTAACCTATGAATTAGCTTAGGTTTACTTTAAATGTTACATATTTCATTTCTATTATTTTGTTAGATTAGGATTTAATTAAGTTTTGATGTGCTTTAGGAGTAGAACATTAAGCATCTTCATGAATCATGCAAGATTTCGATTTTAGGGTGTACGCGTTAAAGCTTTATAACTCTAAAGTGCAAAATTTTAAGTTTGTTCACATATTGTTGAAGTTGCACATAATTGCGGAGGGTTGGACGCTCTTGGAACACCAAAGTGTGACTTACACAGTTTGATATACTCATGTGTACCAAACTGTATAAGTTTGTGAAATCTAATTTTTTTATTACTTTTATAGTATCATACATAGTCGTGTATTAGACCGTTTAAGTAAAAAAAATCAAAATTTGCAAAGTCCACGATACATATTAAAAACCCTGAATTATATCATTTTGTTATTCTCTCTCTTCTCTCACCGTCGGCCTCCACTTTTACCACCCATTTCTTTGCAATTTTCTACCAAATTAATGACATCCAAGTAAGTTTTCTTATCTTTTCAACTTGTTTATGCATGATTCATTGGATGTTTTTGTTATTTGTGGATTATTGAAGAAAATTTGTTAATTTTGTGATATGGGAATTTTTAGAGAATTTGTATGATTTAATGCTTAATTGTGGTTTAATAGTTGAATAATCACTTTACCCAGTTGTTTTTATAGTTTAATTCGATTTGCATGTGAATGGGGTAAAAATTCAACTTGAATTACATCATTATGCGATTACGACTCACTAATCGTTAATTTGTGATGTTTTTCATGAAATCAATGATGATAGGTTGTTTTTTACGATTAATTTAAGATTAGGTTTGTGTTAATTGCGTGAATTTAGTGTTCAATTTTATCAATTTTGCATAATTGCGTAGTTAGGGTTTTCGATTTCAATTTTAGGGTTAATTTGTAATTAATCAATTAGTTTAGCCTAATTTGTTAATTGCAATATTCTTAATTTTAATTTCATAATTGATTAGGTTGTTAGTTAATTTTATGTGTATTTTTCTTACTTAATTGTTTATGTATTTATTTATTCGTGTCAAATTATTTTTATGTGTTTTAAATTTTGTTGTCTATGTGTTTTTCGCATTTAAAAATTTAGTGAGCATAGTAAGTTTTAAGTGTGGGGAAAATGATAGTCACATAATTTATTAGAAGGTTCTCAGACTTGTTTTAAGTTTCAAGCATAATGCCAAGATCATGACGAGTACAGGAGACCCCCAGTAAGAGAAAACGAGGAGAAGGTTCCTTATCCGAAGCTCAGCCCCCAGAGTGGCCGCAGATGTTATTGTTTAATTTTAGGGACCAGGAGGAACAATACCAATGGTTGCAGGATGAAAAGTTTAGTACCTGTCGATTTATTGATTGGGAGGCCCTGAAGCAAGTGGGTTTAGCCCAATAAGTTCAGGACCTTGTAGACATTGGTGCATGGTCCTGACTGTTCGAGATTATAGAGCCCTCCTATAAGGAGCCGACATTAGAGGTGCTCTCCACATTCTCCATGGAGAGAGGTTTATATGATGGGAATTGTCCTAACATGATCCAATTCTGATTGATCAGAGAGATGATCTAAATGAGTTACACGACTTGCTCCATCACGATGGGTCTTTAAGACCAAGAGTTTGTGGGCATACTAGAGTACTTTACGCTGCAGATAGACTTTCCATATGGATTGCCAGCATGACACTTCTTGCGTACTATTAGCACCGAAGAGGACTATGACCCAAGCAAGCCAAAAGCCTCAACCTTATGTCATCCAACACTTAGATACATTCACAGTATTATGAGTCATACCCTTAGCGGTTTGGGTGATAGCTGGGGATTGGTTAGGAGCATGGACATGTTTTATTATGGTGTATGCAAGATAAGAATTCAATCCACCTAGGGCATGCACCTGCCCAATTCATTAGCGGGTAGAGCGAGGAGAAGAAGGTCGACACAATTTGATAGACTACCCCCAATGTGACAGATGGCTATTATGAACCGTTGAACCTTGCTATGATGCAATATATGTTATGGTCCATAGATATTGGGGATCCACACCCAACACATACAAACTCATTAGGTACCTTGACGAGCCAGAAATAACGGGTGGACCACAAGAGGAGCAACCACAACTGTAGTCATCACCATCCCAGATAGGAGGGACAACAACAAAAGAGCTTAATCTAGACCAACCGATGATCGCTTAGCTAGGGAGATAGCAGGTGCACTTGTGGAGCAGATAAGCCAACTCGAGACCACAGTTTGAAGGATAGAAGATTTACTGATGCTGATGGTGAACCGTCAACGCATTACTCCCTATCCTTTATCCTTTGACGCTGGCTCTTCATCTTCAACTCTTCCACACAAAGACCTTCCATTGTGGATAGGACTTAGTCATGAAATGTAATCAGGGAGATGATTAACTATTTTTCTCTTTTCCTTTTAATTATGTATTTTCTTATTCCTTATCATTTGTTCAAACATTAATGTTAATATTGTTTTATATTTTTGTTTTATTTATTTATTTTATTATTTTATCAATTTTTCTTCATGTTTTAGAAGGGTTTAGTTACTATTGGATAGACCAAAATCAGAAATCACAAAATCTTCACAATCAGGAAAGTACCAAACAACCCTTTTACTTGCATACTTACTTGTATTATGTACATTGGGAATAATGTACAACTTTAAGTGTGGGGATGAGTTTATTTAATTTTAATTGATTTCTTCATGCTTATTATAATCCTAATTATAAGTTTTATTAATTGATATCTTGAATTGGTTGAGATCTGTGAATGAATACTATATGTTATTGTTGAATATTGATTGAATTGGTGTGTAAAATGATGATGGTTAGAATAAGATTAGTTTTCTAAGTTATATTTTTAGTAATCATTGAAAATTTTAAGTTGAATGAAAGTTACATATTATTGACACCCTTTTTTCGTGAGCTTTTGAGCCTAAAGAGAAAATTTTCAAAATTTGTAAAGCTCTTGCTATCATTCATATGTGTGTTATCACTGCATAGTAGGATAATTCTAGAACTTGCTTTTATTATGCATGTTGAGACCATATTTGTTAAATTAGAATCATTGATATGATGAAGGCACTTAGATTCAACAACTTGCTTTAGCCTATTTCTTTGAAAATTACCACACCCTCAAATTTACCTTTTGAGATAACCAAGTTGAGCCATAGCCTTTTTCATTGATTAAACCCAAATTATATACCTTTATCCTATTTTTCTTCAAAGACCTTTTTATTATTTTGAACTATGAACGTTAATTACATTATTTACTTATTTAAGACTTGAAATTTGTGAAAGGTCCA
The DNA here is from genome assembly GCA_026546855.1 of Erythroxylum incrassatum. NCBI lineage: Eukaryota > Viridiplantae > Streptophyta > Magnoliopsida > Malpighiales > Erythroxylaceae > Erythroxylum > Erythroxylum incrassatum. The sequence continues at coordinate 4,759,281 of JANVCL010000009.1, forward strand.
ACATTTGTTGAATTGTGGTACTGACTAGAAAGTTGAAAAAAAGAAGAAAATAATAAAATAAAAGAAAGAAAGAAAACAGGAAAGAAAATAATAAATTTATGGTATTAATAGAGTTGCGTTGAAATGACCTATATGTTTTGTAACCAAGTCTTGTAATGTTTCTTTGAGTAAATTTCCTTCACTTAAACCCCTTTTTAATATCCCATTTATACCATACATAAGCCCCATTACAACCTTTAGAAAAAGCCTTTGGATTTTTATTTCTTTTCTTTGTTAAATCAGTAGAAAACTTTGATAAAAATAAAAAGAACAAGGTGAAGTACAAAACTGCGGGGACCCAAACAAACCGTGGCAACCAAAAGCCACCTAGAGCCTAAAGATCTAAGTCAAAGCTACCTGCAAGTGAAATTACTCATCTACAGTAACAATCGCAATCACTTGAGACCCAATACCACACCAACTTCCAACATCCAACACAACCAAAACATTAAAACAGTAGAGACTCAATGAAACAACCTAAATCATAGGCCTCTAAAAATTAATAATGTCCGTGGTGAGTAGCAGAGTATCCTCCCTTCCTTTAGGTTGGGATCAGCCTGGTAGTGATTCCGACGAGGGAGAGGGCTCATAAAAGAACATGTCAACTAGTACCTGCAAACATAAAAGAGAAACTAGAAAAAAGAAACAGAAACCCAACACCAGCAAACCCAATTTACCTACGCTCAGTGTTTACGCATAATTGCTCCATTACTTAGAAGATCACTTTGGAGTTGATGCTCCCCACTTCCATGGCTTTGCCTTTGAAGGTTTCTCTCGGGCCATAAGGTATAAACAACCACAGAAAGCATGATATAGAATGTGTTTAGGTTTAGGTTTCAATGGCTTTGGCTTTGGGTAAACCATTGTTGGACAGATTGGAGATTTGACAGAGGTGGGATGTTCAGATGAAAGTGGCTAAGGCAGTGGTGCCAAACTGAATTCGAGAAGGAGCATTCAGAGAAGAGGTGGTTAATGGATTCATTGGCAGAAGAGCAGAGTGAACAATGGTTGGGAATATAAGTATAAAGAAATCGATCTCTCGTTTGTAATTTATTAAGAAAAGCTAGCCATAAGATAAAAGCATACCGTGGGGTTATACCTTTTTTCCACACCAATTTATACCAAGGGACTCTCAAAGCAGGAGGTCCCATCAGGGTGTAAGCTGATGTATTCGTGTAAGCTTTGGTGGGGCTAGGCAACCATTCTAGCCTATCCGATTGAGATTCGTCAGGTTGGTAGGGTAAGGGATCTAGCATGCGAATGGCCTCAATTGTGGCTCCTTGCCAATTCCATACATTGTCACGAATAAGATCAGCTACTTTGTCATACATTGGAGATTCTGACCCATTGATAAGTCGTGGGGAAACCAGATCCTGTAGTAAACCGCTGGGATGCCACGGGTCCTGCCATAAGAAAGTTGTTAATCCATTCCCTATCCTAAATCTGAAATGGTTCCCAAGAATAGTCCTAACCTGAATTAGTTTCTTCCAGCTCCAAGAGCTATTGTTAGTTGGTTGGGTGCTCCAGAAATTCTGACGTCTAAGAATAATAGTGTGAACCCATTTAACCCATAAGGCTTCCCTATCATTAAAAAGGATCCAGATCCTTTTGCCTAACAGAACTTGATTCCAAGTTGAAAGATGTTTAATTCCTAGACCACCCTCCGTTTTTGGTTTACAAAGATCAGTTCACTTAACCTTGGCATGAGTTTTTGTTACTAACTTCTCAGACCATAAAAAGTTCCTGAGCTTAGACTCTATTTCTTTGATGATAGAGGCAGGAAGAATAAAATGGCTAGCCCAGAAGACCTGGAAGGTGGACAGGAAAGAAATTACTAACTGAAGCCAACCAGCATAGGATAAAGCCTTATGAGTCCATTTGTTAATTCTGGAATCCATTTTGTCCAACAAGGGAATACAGTCTCTCCTAGTCAATCTACTATTTATAATAGGCAATCCTAGATATTTCATAGGAAGTTGACCCCTTTGGAGACCCGAAATACCTTCCAAATGGTCGGACCAATGACTCATATCAGGAGAGAGGAAGAATTGACTCTTGTTTTGATTCATTTCCAGACCTGAGAATTTAGAGAATATATTCAAGCAATTTAACAAGGTATTCACCGATTCCTGGTCAGCATGACAGAATAGTAGTAAGTCATTAGCAAACAAAAGGTGGGAAAGTTTAAGAGCTTTACATCTCCAGTGAAATTGAAAAGTAGGGGTAGCTTGGATCAAGTCATGTAGACTCCTAGATAGGACCTCCATACAAAGAATAAAGAGATAAGGAGAGAGAGGATCACCTTGTCTTAAGCAGAATTTTCCACGAAAAAATTTAGTGGGAGACCCATTAATGAGGATAGAGTAGGAGGGGGTGATTATACATTCTTTGATCCATTTAGTAAACATAGGAGGAAGACCTACTGCTAGAAGCACCTGGAGGAGAAAATCCCACTGAATAGAGTCATAGGCTTTTTCCAGGTCTATTTTAAAAGCACAACGCTTATGGCTATTTGGAAGGTGATAGTTCTTGAAGATCTCTTGGGCTAAGAGGATGTTGTCCCCAATACAACGATTTTTAACGAAAGCACTTTGGTTAGGACTGATGACAAGGGGTAAAATCTGTCTAAGCCTATTTGAAATGATTTTGGTGATCACTTTATAGATCATGTTATAGCATGAAATAGGTCTGTAGTCTAACATGGTTGAAGGGTGGGGCTTCTTAGGAACAAGAGAAAGAAAGGTAGAATTAAGCTCTTTGAGGAGCTTGCCATGTTGAAAGAAATCCTGAATTGCCCTAGTAATCTCATTTCCAACGATAGGTCAATACTGTTTAAAAAAGAACCCATTGAAACCATCCGGGCCAGGGGCCTTGTTCTGGTTGAAAGAAAAGAAAGCTTCGCGAATCTCCTGGGAGGTGACTTCAGCTACAAGGTTGTTTCTAATGTCCTCTGAGATAGGGTGGGGAAAGAGTGGAGTGACATACTCCTCGGTTGATGCTAGGGTTTTCTTTTTACCAAGAGTGTTTTGGAAGAAATCCAGAAAAGAGTCTTAGATGTCCCCTACGTCAGTGATTCTTTAGCCTAGACCTACCAGAAGGGAATGGATGGTGTTCTAGTTCCGATGAGATAAAATGGATTGATGGAAAAACCTAGTGTTCCTATCCCCCTCCCTCAACCATTTGATGCGAGAAGCCTGTTTGTAGAAAGATTCTTGATCATTTAACGCATTAAACAGATGAGTCATGGCCTCTTGCTCTTCAGCAACGAGTAGGGAAGGATTAGGCAATGACCTCATTTGGTCTTGGATGTTATTCAAAGTAGTTTGACAAGCCTCGACTCTGTCATTGATATTACCTACCTGAACTGAATTTAGGGATCTGAGGGCATTTTTTACTAATTTAAGCTTGGACACAACACAGAACATAGGGGTCCCTCGGATTGGAGAATTCCATAAATGGTGGAGATGTGATTTTATTCCAAGTATATAGTAAGAATTCTACTACGCATTGAATAAGAGTTTTGATGCTTTTCACCCTAAACACTTGAACGCATTGAGTGAAATCTTAGTAAGGGTATAAAGAGATATGTTTTTTATTTCAATGCGATTTTTGAAGTGATTATTATTAATATTAATTGGGAAATTAATTTTGGGACAACTTGATTCTAATTATATGTTAATTTAATTCAATAGAATATGATGATGTATAGTATAAATGGACAGATTGAAATTGATGATGGATTGATGTTGTGAAATTTATAATTTTGATTATGGCTTACTTAACAATAAGCAAAAGCTTAAGTGTTATGATATTTGATAGATGTATAATTGATCATAATTTTTACCTTATATTTGATGTGTTTTTGCTTGATATTTTACGTATTTATTGTATATTTGGTACATAATGTGCTTCAAATGTGTTTATCGGTTATAATTGCCTTTATGGACTTATAGGAGAAGAATTCGGATGAAAACGCAGTGTAAAACAAAAAATCAACAATCTCGAAGGAGTTCACAACCTTGCACTTTTGCAATTTTTAGGCGTTTTTGGGCATACATGGTCTAATTCACAGCTATGTATTAGACCGTGTAAATCCCAAAAACCCTAGTTTTTAATATAAAAAGACATTTTTAGTGGCTAATGAAGGGAGGAGACTGGGGGAGATGGTTTATAGAAATGGAGAACGTCTAAAAGAGGCAATTTTGGTTCAAAGAAGTGGAAAACACGAAGGAATCATCGATAAATCCATTGAAATACAAGATCATACCTCTACATCGCAAGAATACTAGATAGAATCCAATTATCTATTTTTATTTATGTTCTAGTAATCCAAAATATTAGACCGTAATTTGATTTCAATGAAATGATTTAGAAATCCTAGGTTTGAATAAATCCTTGATAATCTGAAAGAGTTGATTGCAACCCTAGAGATAGGATGAAATAAATCTTCTTTTTATGGTCAAACCTAATAGAGGGATTCATAAAACGGTATCACAATCTTATAAGATTGAACCTGGGTAATTCAGTTAGAAACCTTAGGATTAGTTGTTAGTAGACTCAAGGTCAACTACTAGCATATCATAGGAGTCTCCATAGTCCAATAAATCATCAAAACGATTGCAAGATGGGTTTAGGGGGATTCGAAATCTAGATAATAATTATTCAATATCGATAATTTGGTAGTGCTTCATAAATTCTCTATTCAATTTTTTACTTGTTTTCTTTTACTTGTTTAGTTATTTTCTTTTTATTAAGAATCTAAAATCAATTCGTAGGCTAGATAATAGGGGAAAGGTAATTACTAGTATTCATAGTCTTCATGGGATCGAACCATACTTGTTAGTACTAGCAACAACTATATCGCACACTTGCGATTTATTACAATATTAACTAACACAAAATAGGCCAATCAATTACACAATCCTAAAGAGATGAAGACTAACTTACATGGCTATGTAAGAACCATAGAGGTGTATAAGTCTCAAGGTTACTTGAAATAAAGTCTTCAAGTTTGTACACATTTCCAGTGAGTTACATGTTCCTATACATGCCATACAAGTCACAGTAACTCCATTTTTTCCATTCTTTGTCATGTCTTCACCCTAATTCATCTCCTTCTTGCTGCATAAAGGAAAATAAGATTGATCATTGATAGAAAGACTCCACAGATATGGAATTACTTGGTTTGGTTCCTGTTCCTCTAATTTGTACCTAAAGCAAAGCATGAACCAAAATAAGTATCTTAAATGCAACATAAGATTAATCACGAAGACTTAGGGAGTAAATATATCAAAAATTAAGCACTTATCAAGTTCCCCCATACCTAGCTATTTGACCGTCTTTGAGAAAAACTAAAAATCAAAATTAAAGCAAAACATTTCCTCCTTTTCATGTTTAAAATAGAAAGTCAAAAGAAAAGAGGAAAACTTTCAAAGTTATGACAAGAATTAAATATTCAATGCTTTTATTTATGAACAATCAATAACAATTACTTACAAAAATTAAGCAATCTAGGGGTAGACTTTGACAAGTTGTGTTTAAAAATAAGATACATTTATAGGTATACTCAAACACCTTTCATGATTAAGACATTCCATGATTTTGCATATAAATTTAGAGGTACACCTTTTGCGACTCAAACCGCAGCAAGAAATGTTATTTAAACAGTAGTGGATCAAGGTATGCAACAAGCAGAAGTCATGGGACAAAATATAAATCCACTTGGTTTCAGACTGGTACAACCTAAGATTATCACTATTATTGGTTTACACAATCAAAATATTATTTTGACGGACTACAAGAAGATCAAAAAATAAGAATGTTGTTGGACTCCGTTTCCAGAGCCCAACATCGGGCACGGAAGCATGAAACTTGAACGTGGAGGGAAGACTTAGAAATTGAAAATTTAGAAAAGGAACCCTCATAAGCAAAAAGGGGGCGTCGCCGTGGCATATGTTGTCTCGCTACGGCGAAACATTTCGGGAAGTTCATGCCACGACGAGCGAATAATCTTCCGCCGCGGCGAACTCGCAATCGATTTGTCGCCGCGGCGAACACACTCAACCTCAATTAATGCAAACTTAACTCTTTCAACTACTCAACCCCAACATTAACCCTACTAAATGCAATCAAAAATTTCCAACTACCACCATCAATTCCAAACCCAAAAGCAAAATGAACTTATACATAAACACAAGCAATCTTCCAAACATCCAAATGCAAATTTCATTAATAACAAAAGTAAAAGTTTTACAAAGCTTTAATGGCATTTCAAGTCATAATACATCATTTGAGTTTAAGAACCAAAAATTACAAAATACACTTGAACTAATAAAACTTGAAATGCGGCTAAAGCCTTGAATTTCCAAAACTCTAATAAAAATACAAAAGGATGTCAATTCGGAGTGATGCCGTACTCTTGACCTACTCGATCTCTTGCTCATCACTTGGATAGGGGGAGGAGAATGGGGGGTGAGCTATAAAG
>JANVCL010000009.1:4767930-4788578 GCA_026546855.1 Erythroxylum incrassatum
CTTGTACCTAAACCATCTTTTCTATTTCATTTCAAATTCAAGAATTCTCCTTTTCTTTACCCATGAATAATTGCCAATAATTTCTCATTTAATAGTTCTAACTTCTAAGAATAGTTCGCGGTCCAACAATGTGTATGACTTGAAAATCAAAAATCTTACTTCAACTATAGAGCTTTCATTTTCAGAGAATCATAAATCATCATTACTCTAATTTAAAAGATTATACATATATTTTGAAGTTATGAAAAGGGGATGGAGAAATTTTAAGACCAATATTGGGAATGGATGGTTGCTTTTTGAAGAGTTAGTTTGAAAGACAACTCATTAGTGCACTCGAGAGATACAAGGATAGTGGGATATATCTAGTAGCATAGACTATCATAAAGGTTGAAAACACTGAAATTATAGTTGGTTTATGAATTTATTTGTGGTTCACTAATGCATGTCATTCGTCGTATATGAATTAAATCCTTATTTTCACTTAGAATTATTAATCAAATTATTATAGAGCAAATAAGAGTCAATCTTATGAGAAAAGTTTGATTTACCAAGTTAGTTTATTTTTTGTTAAGTTCATCATAATATTTTCAACTAAAAACTTCCAATAAGTCAATATCAACTTTTGAACAAGCGAAAGTCATCATAAATACAAGAGACACATATAAATGACCTATTCAATTTCACATTCAGATTTATAAACTAACAACTTGAACTTAAGGAGTTGTTTTTCATATAAAGGTCAAGCCTCGACCTGGGCTATTTGAGGCCCAATTTTTTAGGAAAAATGGGTCAGGGTCGTTGACTTCGAGTAGGGCTAGGTAGGGTCAGGCCCATGCTTGGACCCTATTGCCATTCCTAGATAGAAACCTATAATTTTAGCTCATCTAATACACATATAAAAGGGAGGTTGATGTTCAAAGCAAATCTAAGAATAAAAGAAATAAAACATAAAGCTAATATAATATTCACAAATGGACAAGTAGTGTTTTAAATTTTAGTTTAATCATGCAATCTTGACATATCTTTATAATTTAATCAACCAATTGGTTCCTACTCACTCTTTATAATTGAACCAGCTCAATTCAAGCATCAAAAACACGTTAAGCACAAAGAGACACAATCAGTAACTAATAATTTTTTCAAAGAACAACTACATTCCAGCCTATAAAACACCAAAAGAACCACTTATTCAACCTATCACATTTAAGTAACCAAAGACGTCTCCAATCAAATAAGTACATGAATCAACAAAATCAAAAATTCTAGTAATTGCATGAATGTTAAATCTACTTGGTAATAAGTTTAATTATCCAAAAATATATACCAAATACTTAATATTGCATATCTAAAATGAAATTTAACAATTAAGAATAAATTAAGTATAGGAAATCAGAAACAAAGGAAATAAGGGTTTCAAGAAAACTCGTTTGAATTGCCCTGAGTTTATGGACATCGGACCAACATTCTAGCTCTAGAATTTTCCTCCACTAGCCTTAAACCAACTTGAAATAGGTATGATGTAGCTCTCCTTTCACTCCTAAATGCGTCTTGCAATAATTCCCATCTTCAACCTACATTGGAAGGATGACAGATCTCTCAAAACTCTCACCTTTGTGTGACTGTTGGTTGCTCTCTTCCCTGCTTCTCCATCACTTTTATATCCTTAAGAACGTCTCTAAGAGCTATACATTTTTAAATTCTTTGGTGATTTCTGTTTATGTTCTCCACTTCAAACTGATTTAGAGATGCAAATGTCGGGTGGGTACGATTCATTCTCCGCCCCTATCAATTTTTGTTGCTACTTATTTTCCTTTTCTTCCACATTGTTTTTGTTTTTGGTCAAGGTTGGGTCATAGGTTAGTCTATTTCTACTAGACTCTCGTCCTACTGTTGGTTATTTTATCTTTCCTGGTTGTTCTGTGAGCTAGTTATTTTGTTAGACTATATTTTATTATTGGGTTGTTTTTGCACTTTCCTTTTTTTAAGCCCACAAAGTCTAATAGAAAATATTCAATATAATTTAGATCCTTTTTAGAATAAAATATGAAACTATACAACTTGGGTTATTAATAATAAAATGCAATAACTTTTGTCCAAATGTACTATGTAAATGATTTAAAATAATATAAAATAAGGGTATAAAATATAAAACAGTTTGCACTTATCATTGACTTATAATTAAGTGATGGAGTTGACATTAATTTGTAGCATGTAAAAGGTTAGTTTAAACTTCTAATTTACATATCATAGTATGTTAATTTTGACTTTTACTGAATTATTTTCTTATTTGGACTTTCAAGCAGTTGAAACATATTGAAAAATATCACTCATATAATGTGTGTAGGACACCTTTACTATAATTGGCATGGTGTATGGAGTGGAAAAGACTTGAGAAAGCAAATTACGGCTTTATATGATTGAATTACATTGAAGATTTCAATAAGCAATTGAAGAAACTAGACAAAATCAAACTAGGATGATATACAACATTGCTCTAAGTACCTTGAAGATTATTGGGTAAAGAGTTATCAATAATTTGAATCCAAGTGCCCTACTTTAGATAACAATATGAGTGAAACTATTAATGCACATATATCACCATCAATGGATAAACTAGTAATTCATATACTTGAAAATATAAGGACTATGGTTATGAGGAGACATGCAAATAAGAGGGAATAAATTCAAGGTTCAAAGACAAAAAAATAACACCTCTTGTGGATAAGAAGTTGGAAAAATAAGAAAGAGGCATCCCAATGGAGAATGAGATTGGTATAGTGACAACGCGTCATAACGCTAGTCAAAATAAACTAGGCTACTACTATAGCAGTGGTAAGTTTAGGTTGATCCCGCAAAGAGTATGTGTAAAGTTGTTGAAATCAAATTAATCGATGTTTAGGTTAAGGGGTTTGGTTTTAGAAATAAGAAAATAAAATAAAGCTAAAATAACTAACTAATGCAATGTAAAGAAAACATGAAAAAATGATAAAAGTGGGGAATTCAGTAGGGACTCAATTCTTTGGTTCAATCTCGACCTTTTTTTCTAATTAAACATATTTCATTGATTTGTTGTTGTTCTCTAACCTCTCCAAGAAACTATTAATTACAAGTTAATAATTAACCTGAGTTTTCCCTTAGGTAATGTTTAATCAAAATACGATTGTTAATTAAACCTAACCACTGAATAACCTAAGATACGATCTCTAGATTTAATTAGGCAGTAGCATTACGAATTAGAAAAATCAATCAACCAAGGAAATAACTAGATGCAATGTGCCATTTAACCTAAGTTATGTTATCCCTAATAATTATGAATCATTAGTCGCTACACGTGAATTTCAGCATAACAATTACAGATTATATCGAAATTCTAGCAATGGGTTTGCAAATAAACGATTCAATAAATGCATTAAAATCATCTTTTCATAATACCCAATTAAATCAACACAAGATAACATAATTAATTCCTAATGAGAGAAAGAAACAACAAAAACAAGAAAAGGAATGCTTAATTGGGTCATCGGCATCGATGTCACCTCCGAACTGGCATCGGGAAGCTACCCCTCCATGGGTCTCTCTCGAAAAAATGCTTCAGCCCCCATTGAATAACCCCAGTCGAAGACTCCTCACTTACAGCGCCTCCCTTCTCTCGCAAGCTACCACTATTGTTATGATTTTATGAATTATTTGTTGGTCCCTCTACTATTCACGTCTCCTTTAAAAACCTACGCTCCCTCATTTGCTACTGTGCAATTGCATTTTATCTTTAAAAGGCTCCCTATCTCTGCGTTTAATGCAGATGTTCCAGTCTACTGCTGCATCATTTTCCTCCATGCTTCCACCTGCTGCACTACATTTTGCTCCTAGTTGCTCCTTGCTTCTACACTAAGTTTTGGACTTAGTGTGCTTCCTATCTGTTGAGTTACTGGTTGCTTTCTCCAATTGTTTTATTCATAGACCACAAAGAGTGACCCTTCCAAGTCAACATGTATCTCATATTAAACATACTCAATTAACCCATTCAATACAATTTTAGGAGGATGCATTAAGTATTAATAACCTTGCAAGCCACATATGCACTTCCTCGTTGATACATTTATTTAAACAAAATTTTTTCTTTTTTATTTTTCTTTTCTTTCCTTTTCTTTTGCTTTTCTCTTTGCTTTCTTTCTTTTCTCTTATAAAAATTAAAATAAACTACATTAATATGGGAATTTCCATGACAAAATATAAAATAACATCCCAACATTATAACCAGCCCCACACATATGCATACCCCCACATTTATACTTTTGTATATCCACAAACTCAACAATCAAAAATTGTTCCACTAGCTTTAAGGCTTAGGAAGGACATTTGGTTAAGTTAAAGCATGTAATGTGGCTAATACATAAAGAAAAGGAAAATAAAGCTCAAAGGGGCTTATCAAAAGGAAAATCATATAATGGGTAGGCTATTTGGCTAATGTGAAAAGCAAAGAATGCCTCATCATATCCATGTTAATGCATGTGATAAAAATGTGGTCTTGAATATAAATTAAGGCAAAATTAGGATGTACATGTCATGATGGTCACACATTATCAAAAGACAATGAGATTGATATGAACGTGTTAGTCAAATAAGGCTCAAAACCTCATCGGCGTTGTCTACCACTAGTCACTACTCTTTTAAAGATAATGCACATCGACCAATCATAAGAATAAAATTACATGCTAAAGTTGTTATGAAATTCTTTAGTCAATTCACACTTTGATCATGACTATATAATCTTAGAAGCAATAAAAAATGAAAAATTGTTTATTTTTTTGTTTTATTCTTTCTCCCATTTTGATTGAAAACTTAAAACAAGTAAAATAAACAAATTTAAAAACACATATGCATAAAAAAGTAATGCGGAAATGTCAAGAAAAAAGAAAAAAAATTTACTTTCCTTAGGTTGCCTCCCAAGAAGTGCCTTTGTTTAGGGTGGCTAGCTCAACTCCGTGTTTCCTTCTCACATGACAAAATTATGATCTTCAGATGTCACATGCTCCTCCATGCGAGGTTCTTCTGGATAGGGCCTTGTTGAAAATCGTTCACCTCCAGCGTCTTCCCTATCTTCAGATTCTTCATCTCTATAGAGTCCTCGCTCTTTTGAAATAATTCGAATGAGTCTTCGACTTTTTCTTCTTCATTTTATTCTTCCAACCTACTAGGTAAAGGTGAAGGGTTAGTCTCGAAAATAATTACGAACTCAGTACTTACCTTCGAGCTAAAAGATATAATTTTTTTGCATCGAGCTCCTCCTCAACTTCTCCTTCACATGCAATTCCTTTAGTATTTCTCTCAAAATTTTCAAGCTCCTTGTCACTCTGTAAGGTTTCCTCACTAACTTCCATATATGGTTGCTTCTCTTCTGTTTGTGATTATAGGTAGTCGATCCTCGCTGCCATTTCACCCATTTGGCTTAATACATTCTGGTTTCTAGACATTATATGCCTCGTTTCCTGTTGGAACTATTGCAACTGTTGTTGTAAGCTCTTTTGAAATTACAGATTGTTAGCAATCATAAAATTCATCAATTCTTCCAGAGATGTACCTGAGTTTTGTTGGCTCTCCACATCTTGGAAACTAAACCAAGATTGTCTTTTATCCTGCTGGAATTGTAAGGTATTCGGTTGAAGTTGTTGTATACTCTCTTTAAGCTGCTGCATACCCTGTTGAAATTGAAGATAGCCAGCATTACAGGTCTTGATATAGTCGTCCAGAGGCGTACCTGAGTTATGACAAGAAGCTTCTGGCCCACATATAAATTGTTGTGTCCTACAAACTATCATAGAAGTAATTCTAATGGTTATTCCATCTATAACTAAAGCTAGGTTGATCAATCCAACCTTGGTTATATGATTGAGAATAAGAATTAAAGAAAAAATTACTTCCATATATGATTTTTTTAATATAAATCACAAACACGAAACAGAATAAAGAAAGGATCACGAAATAACTGAAAAGAAACCAATTACGAACAAATATATACAAAAACCAATTAAATCACAAACTAAAACTAAAACACCGCATTCCTCGGCAACGGAGCCAAAATTGACAACACATCGTAACACTAGTCAAAATAAACTAGACTACTACTATAGTAATAGTGAGTCTAGGTCGATCCCATACAGAGTGTGTGTAAAGTTGTTGAAATAAAATTAATCGGTGTTTAGGTTTGGGGGTTGGTTTTATAAATAAGAAAATAAAATAAAGCTAAAATACTAACAAAAGCAATGTAAAGAAAACATGTAAAAAGATAAAAGTAGAGAATTCGGTAGGGACCCTGTTCTTTGGTTCAATCTCGACCGACTCCCTAATTAAACATATCTCATTGATTTGTTGTTCTCTAACCTCTCTTAGCAACTATTAATCGCAAATTAATAATTAACCTGAGTTTTCCCTTAGGTAGTGTTTAATCAAGATACGATTATTAATTAAACCTAACCTAGGATACGATCTCTAAATTTAATTAGGAAATAGCATTACGAATTAGGAAAACCGATTAATCAAGGAAATAACCATATACAATGCGTCATTTAACCTAGGTTATGTGATGCCTAATGATTACGAATCATTAGTAGCTACATATGAATTTCAACATAACAATTATCGATTATATCGAAATTCTAGCAATGAGTTTGCAAATAATTGATTCAATTAACGCGTTAAAATCTTCTTTTTACAATACCCAATTCAATCACACAAGATAACATAATCAATTTCTAAAGAGAGAAAGAAACAACAAAATCAAGAAAAGGAATGCATAACCGGGTCATCGGTGTCGATGTCGCCTTTGAACCAACATTGGGAAGCTCCCCTCCATGGGTCTCTCTTGGAAAAATGCTTAAGCCCCCATTGAATAACCCCAACCGAAGACTCCTCACCTATAGCGCTTCCCTTCTTTAAGTTACCGCTACTGTTATGATTTTATGAATTATTTGTTGGTCCCCCTCTACTATTCATGTCTCCTTTAAAAACCTACGCTCCCTCATTTGCTACTGTGTGACTACATTTTATCTTTAAAAGGCTCCCTACATTTGTGTTAAACTCAGACAAACGCAAACATCTGTGTTAAGCGCAGACGTTCCAATCTGCTACTGCGTCATCTTCTCTCCTTGCTTCCACCTGCTGCGCTGCATTTTGCTCCTAGTCGTTCCTTGCTTTTGTGCTGCATTTTGTCCTTGACGTGCTTCCTATCTGTTAAGCTGCTAGTTGCTTTCTCCAATTGTTTTATTCATAGACCATTAAATTCACATAGTTACATGGCAACAACATAGCCATTTGCAACTTTGATTCTTCTTCTTTGGGTTTCCATCTTTCTTGTCTTTTAATTTTCTTCTTTTTGCTCAAGAAGAAAAGTGAAAAATAATCTTTGAAAAATGGTTTGAATATCATGCTTTCGACTCACTTTAGCTTTTTTGCTTCCGAATTGTGCCTAAAATCACATATGAGTCAAAGTAAGCATGTTAAGTAATTTTATGTCAATAATCACCAAGTGTTTTGTAATAATTTCATAATCAATTAAGCACTTATCATATAAAATGAGGATAAAGCTTATAAGGTGTCAAAAGGACATTAAAAGTGCACAACTAGACTCAATAATAACCTCACTTGTAGTTATAGAGCATAAAAACTTTATGATTACTTAGGTTAGCACGATACTCATCATAAAAGGTGATTTTTGTTTTCTATTTTTGTTTTTCTTCATAATCTGCTTTATTATTGGCAAAATATATTTTAATTTATATAATATATTAATTAATAATTATGAATAATTTAATTTGATATTATATATGTAATTATTTGATATTATTAATTACTAAAAATTATGATTATTTTAATTTTATTAAATTTTATAATTAAATAAAATAAAATTAATTTAAAAATTATTAATAAATATAATTAAATTTAAGATATCTCTAAAACATAAAATTTAAATAAATGTTTATTTAATAATTAAAAATATATTAAAATAAATAAATATTAATTATTAAATTACTTATTTTAATAAAATATAATAACTTTTGCTAATAATATATTAATAAATATTACACAACAGAATAAAATAAATTTAATTACTTAAAAATAATTTATCTTAATGTTTTTATCTAATATGTAATTATTATCATTAAATAAAAACTATATGCCATTAACAACCAAATAGTTTTATGCTTTTAAAAAAACAGAAACTAAAAACTAAAAATTAAAAACCACAATAGAAAAACATAAATGGAGCTAAACGGCCTGCATTGCAATTATCATATATTTGTTTAACTGATAACTTTGAACATATTCAAAGGTATTTCTAAATTTTATTTTCAAAAAAACTTGTATGATACTTGAAAAACCAAAAGGGGGTTAATTATTTCGTAAACTTTTCGCAAACTTATTTGGCACCAACAAAATAAAATCAAGCAAAACCGAAATAGTAAAAACACTAGAAATTTGATAACGCAGTTCAGCACACCTTGCTTACATCTGCAGGGCCTCACCCAGCTTAATCACTTTCATGAAAGTATAATAGATTTACCCAAGGCTTTATTAACCGACACCACTCAAACCTTGATACTATCTCTCAACCTCACTTCCCGTGAAAGAATTTTACACCCAATAATACGACCGACTCATGCTAACCTCAATAGAGAATTTTCTTAATCAACCCAATAGTACAATCGCCTCGTACTAACCTTAACAAAGGATTTTCTCAACAGTATTTGATAATAAAGATAACTAAACGAACAACTCAAGTGATTAAAATAATAAGGACAAAATAATAATACACTTGAGAAAAAGAAGACAACTTCCCTTTAGGTTCAGCTCCTTTGAAATAGATCAGAAAGTTGTTCACACAAAAATAGGTTGATTCATGCACATTTCAAAATTAAGTTGCAGCTGTCGTTGATACTACCCACACCGAATCTACCTCTGCACACCACTAAAAAATTTCCAGCAACATTATCTTTAAAAAAATCTGGAAAAATCAAAAGCTCACTCCCATACGAGATTTCCTTCAGCGCAACTTGTCTCTCCAAAACCTTAAGCCAGTTAACACCCACACCTCCTTTTATAAAAACCCATGGCATATAAAGACCAGAACACCCAACACACATAAGCTACTTCTCTATGTTTACATGATAGTCATGTAAGCAATAAGGCATTTAATGCTTGTTTGAATATGCGTGAAATGAATAATGACAATAGGTCTAGGTCTTTTGCTTTTCAAGAGAGAATATTATATTCAACATAAATATTCAATGTAAATATATAGACGTGCACCAATACTCCAAAAACACTGCCGCACAAAAACCTTCTTCAAAAGCTCCACACCTAACGTCACTTTAATGCCTGCACGTCCCTCCAAGTGCCACACACACACCACTAATCTGTTATCACTTACTTATATTAGAAATTAACTTCCACTCTATCACCACATACTTATGATAGAAATAGACATCAATAGTAGATAGGAGATATGCACAATCCTTCAAATGTTGAGAGTCCCACTTCAACGAAGAGTCCCACTTAAAATAAAATTTTATCATAACTGAACTATTATCCAAATACCTCCTTTTGAATCCAAGTCAATATTTAACTAATATCTTATATGTCCAATTAATAAATAATGTCAAAACATATATCCTAAAAATACTCATTGTATTATTACAAGAGGAACAATGGGGTGATAGAGGAGGTTCAATAACATCATATAATGGATCGTCAGAAGTAAATTATAGAAACAACTTACTTCCTATTATTAATATAATTAAATTTAGAATGCATTTTTCTTAGATTTAATGTCTAAGTTTCATACATGGATAGTCAAACATTAAGTACTATGGTAAGTGAGCCTAGTAACTCCATACACACTATTAAAAGGAGATTTAGAGACACTATACAAGGACATTCAAGTTAACATTCCATCCAATAGGCCTAGGATTTAAGGGAAATCTAAGTATAAGATCTAGACAATTACAAGTTTAAGTAATTAAAAGAAGAGCAATCCATAAGAGATAACTTGGTAAAGCTTGGAATTATTTACATAACTTGGTAAAGCTTGGAATGACTAATAATATCAAATAAATCTATGAATTTTCAATAACGCAACTATCGATCACTTGGTCTTTTCTTCGAAAGCTGATTTCTATTTTACTTTTTTTATTCCGCTAATAGAGCATGGCTGTAAAAGTAGACATTAAAATGGACCGGTATGGATCATGATTTTCATAAAATTTATACTAAAGGATTTTATAGCAAAGGGTACATTGTTTTGTACCCTGCATTATCTTTATATTGTCTCATTTGCATGTGGGTCCACCGATTGCGTACTATCGGATCTCTTCAAACCCCGCTTTATTACAAAATTTCGGACTGGGTGATGATAATAATGGTGATTTGCTAGAGCACAAGAGAGTTCAAATATTACCTATAAAAAGCCACAATCTTATTAATCTTATGCTTGTTCATGTTGGGCAAAGCATTACAACCACATCAAGACAAATAAAATTAAAAAAGAACACATTAAATAGATAAGTTATGCAATTTCACTTCGGTGACTCTTGAACGTTTACAGGAGACGTCAGCAGCGGACCGTAGCTTAGTTTAACACAGAGATTGCTGTCTTTAGCAGCCTAGCATAGTAGCCTGAGACCCCTTTACCGTACACCATTCTCGTCATCCAAATTGTTTTCACCAGATCAAAATCCAAAATTTAGCTAAACCCATAACCTGTCCGAGGTCACTCCTAAAACCCTAATACGCTCATTTCGATCTCACTCGCTATCAACAATGTATGGAGGTGGTAAGTGAACAAATCTCCACAATGCCTTTTGTACAAATTCAATTCTTAATCCTAAAAAATTCAATTCTTGCGTGTGTTTCTGTGAACAACAGACGAAGTATCAGCTATAGTAATTGACCTGGGTTCTCACACTTGCAAGGCCGGTTATGCCGGCGAGGATTCTCCTAAGGCAGTTTTCCCTTCGGTCGGTCTCCCTCTCTGTGTCTAATGTTTCTGTTTCTTTCTATGTTTTAAGTGTCAATTTTTGAACTTTCATTCGTGTTGTAATTTCCCTCTTAAACTTTTTTAATAAAGGTTGTGGGGTCAATCGATACAATGGAAGTTGATGAGCCTGCCAATAACGAGAAGGATGCTAAGAACGATGCCAAGGATTCTGACAAGCCTAAGCTAAACCGCAAACTATTTGTGGGATCACAGTCCTTAGGATTTCGCCGCGATCATATGGAGGTTCGCTATTTCTAAATTTTTTGTCGTTTTTTTTTCCTTAACTTCATCTCAATGTGAGACATTAAACTTTTGTGGTTTTGTTGTTTGGTCTGCTTTTTCATTAGGTACTGTCTCCTTTAAAGGATGGAGTTGTTGTTGACTGGGATATTACTGATAGTATATGGGACCATGCTCTCAGGTAATTGTGAAGAGAAGAGCTAAGACTTGGTATTCAGTTTATGTTAATTTTATTTCTTCTCGAGTTATTATGTGTTTCTTGGTGATCAATTTGTTGTTATGTACGTTAGGACATGTCTACTAGTTGATCCTAAGGAGCATCCAATGCTACTTGCAGAACCCTCAACCAACATTCAGCAACAGAGAGAAAGGTGATTTTGTTGCCACATCCAACACTTTATATTCCTTCTTTCATTATTAATTCCACTTAGCAGTATTTGTAGGATCTGTCATTCATTATGGTTATGATAGAGGTGTGAAGGAAGGATTAAACAGTATTATCATTCTGCTCTGTTATTTGCTAATGGTGGTGATTGTCGCATATATGACAGGACAGCCGAGATTATGTTTGAAAAGTACAATGTTCCTGCCTTATTCCTGGCCAAAAATGCTGTATTTCCCTAGTCCATCCTTTATCTATATCTCCAACTTGTATTATACTGATTATATAACTGATGATTATACTGATTATATAACTGATGACATACTTATTTTCCATGTCCTATCCTAACAACTTTTGATAATGGTTTGCTGTCACTAACACATTTAAAATCCCAGGTTCTCACATCTTTTGCGTCCGGACGCGCTACCTCACTAGTTGTTGATTGGTAGGATGTTTACCACCATTGTTTCTAGAGTTTATTGCTTTGTAGACAATGTAAAACCCTTAAAACTTTTAAAACCATTAATCTTTATTTATACACTCTTAAGTTTGTAATGTTATTGCCAGTGGTGGAGGATCAACAACAATTGCCCCTGTACACGATGGTTATGTCCTTCAAAAGGTACCTTTCTTCATCCGATCAAGAAAATATGTAAATTCCTGTTTTATATTATTTGAACTTTGGGATACATGGACTTATTGGTCAGTGTCAAAATTGGCAGTCTTTCCTCTCACTAATTTTCTTTTGTAGGCAGTGACTAGTACTCCTGTTGGAGGAGAATTTCTTACTGATTGCCTGATGAAAAGTTTAGAGAGCAAAGGTATAAAGGTGAGTGACCATTGATGAGCATAGATACCTAGAGACTAGTTAAATGGGATATGATTTTCTTTGGAAGATGATCTTATACTTTTTATTTTAGATAAAACCCAGGTACTCTTTCAAGAGAAAAGAAATACGCCCAGGAGATTTTCAGGTATGCTCAAAACATATATATTTCTACTTGTGTTAAGCCAGATATGATTATCATCCCCTTTTCTTTGTCATTTTATTTGGATGAAATTGTGAACTTTTACAAGTCATTATATCCTCGTGGTAGATAACTTGATAGCATTTGTAGGAAAGATGGACAAATTTGAGCATTAGTATGTCATTTCCAACAGAGTATTCCTAAAATTTGACAAGATGATTTTGGTCAATATTAACCTGCATTCCCAGAGGAGCAAGTATTGCTTCTGTTCTGGTGATTCTCGTCCACTAATTTTTTTTCCTTTATATTTTACTCCCTGTGGGATGTAGGACGAACGGAAGAGATACCAAATTAGTAGCTAGAACTTACAAAAAATTAGGAATTTTGGGCTGCTGAAATTTGCTGAGCTGGCTAGAATTTTTAGTTTGAGATCTGAATAAGTTCTTGCAATTTAAGTACAGGCTGTTGAAGATTCAGATTAAGGATGCTGGAAATTTTTAGTTACAATTGCTGGGATTTTAGGAGAGAACTCAATAATGAGTAGTTCTGGGAATCACATTTAGGATGTGAAACTAAGAATTACTCTTAGAATAAAACAACATTTCTTCTACTTGGAAATCCTAAGTTTGTACAGAAAATTCATGCTTGTGTTTTTTCTTTGAAAGGTTGATTACATATAATAAAAAGGTATTCTCGGAACCTAATTCTAGTGGAATAAGAAAACCTACGAAACTTTAAAATATGAATAGGATCCTATTTAGTAAAGATTCTCGTTATTCCTTAATAAACTTGACCCAAAACTAATAAAGCCAAAATAAAGTAGAAATATTTTTCCTTTTTTATAAGGAAAACTAAGTAATAACTTTTGTCTTTATTTTGCATCATTCTCTCTAACTTGATGAGAATCAATCTCGACAACTAAATGATGTCAAGCATGTCTTCCTTTTTTTTACCCCTACTACTGCCCTTGCTTCAAAGAGAATGTAATTCCTATGTAGTTTTTCCAACATGCTACCTCGTTACTTGTGGTGATATTCCAAACATGCAGTGTACCATCTTCTGAGCATAGCTTCACTTATTGGCCATTTATGGTAAAATTTGCTGACAGTTGTATTTTTAGATGGTTCCATAACAAACACATGGCTTCTCTACAACATAGTCATCAAGAACAGAAGTATTGTTGCTTGTTGTAGTCAGAAGCATTAACTTGCCATCATTGTTGAATTTTGACTTTGCAAAGGCACTCACAGCTTCTCCTTTATTCATATACTATGTTAATTTTGCATCTTCATTTAAATCTACTTCACCTTCATCACCCACTACAACAGTATCTGCATCAACTTGGTTAGTTGTTTCCTCAACACCAAGAATATCATCAAGTTCTGAGCCAAGAAGTTCCGTAACCCTTAGTAGTTGCTGGTTAATCTTTTCAGCTCCCTGTGCTGTTATTTTAGCCTGTTGCCCTGTTGCTTCAGCCTGCTATTCTTGTGTTCTGATTTTTTGTTCAGTTTTTTTCAGCTTGCTGTTTAAGTGTTTCTATTTGTTGTTCAGTAGTGTCACTTTATGGTGTGCCAAAGCATCCACTTCCTTGCACTTTTCTTCATCTTCTACTGTCTTATCTTCTCCCCTTATCAAACTCTTCATGTCTTGAAATACCTGAGCACCGTTTGCAAATAGGTTCAAAGGTTCTAATTGATCTTTTAATAAGAGCTGCCAACGGTCCCACCACACATAAAAGCACTTTCTCGGCAGTAGTATCTGTTGAATTCGAGGAATCAAGATCAGAATATGAATTTTCAGCAAATAATAATCACCATAGATTCTCTAATTACTGAAGATGCTCTGCCATTTGGCATGGAGATCACCAGCAAAGGAAAAGCCGCTGATAAAATCTATTTCTTCCATTCTTTTCTTGAGTGAATCTCGAAATCTTTCTCTAAATATGCTTACTATGTTTAACATCATTCCATTTGCCCATATGAGGTTATTTAGGAGATTGTATAGCACATCTTGCTTTGAAGTTTTCATATTCATTTCCTGAACCTCAAAATTGTGGATCCTGATTTTCCAAATATGCTTTTATACTTTTTGCTTCTTTGATGGAAGTAGTCCTATTGTTTCTCTTTCTGGACGTATTTTTGTTTTCATTTAAAGACAATTCTTATGTGAAGTTATTCTCTGTACATCTCATCTTGACATTCCAAATTCATTTTCTTAACCTCACAGATAGTGGATCTGGATTTTCCAAATACAACTGAAAGCTACAAGCTCTACTCACAGGCATTCTACTTAGCTTAATGTTCCTCTTTGTAGAGATGAAATGTTGTACATATGTGCTGACGTCTGAACTTATCTGGATCCTGATCTTTTTCAATGTAGAGGGTAATAGCAAGTGATATCAAGGAATGCGTGTGTCGAGCCCCTGATACACCATATGATGGTATTTTTCCTTTTCTTTCATAATGTGGGGGCCTTTATAACTATGTTCTTAATAGTTGGACTGTACTGGGAAAAGTCAAACCAAAGGGACTAAATAGTATTATGGTGTTAAATAACCTGATAATGCAGTCATTTCAATTGGTTTCTATAATTCTTGAAACAGTGTCAGTGCTGATTATGGCAAGTATTTTCAGCAATTCTGTCCAGAGTCATGACAATGCTGTAGTTTAAGGTCATATCACGGAGACCTGTAACTGCCTTTTAACATTTGAAGATTTTATTTTCCCATTGTGGCATTATAGTTTTGCTAGTGCTTCTGCAGCTTTTACTGTGTTATGGGGGCCAATGTTTTGGATTTTTTTTTCTGGTTTTATCATTTTGTCAGG
Source organism: Erythroxylum incrassatum (assembly GCA_026546855.1). Lineage (NCBI taxonomy): Eukaryota > Viridiplantae > Streptophyta > Magnoliopsida > Malpighiales > Erythroxylaceae > Erythroxylum > Erythroxylum incrassatum. The sequence continues at coordinate 4,783,375 of JANVCL010000009.1, forward strand.
CGTAAACCGAAATTTCGTATTTACCAAAATTATGGTCCTTCTCAATATGTCATGCTGGGAGAAAAGTGTGAAGTTTAATGCCATCTTTACTTGCCTGAAATGATTTGATGTCCTAGAGCTTTTTGAACACAGGCTTACGCCCAATGACAAATTTAAGTAAATAGTATGAGACAGATTGTTTACCATTTTCTAATACGTGAGAGAGTGAGATGATTGACTTCTAGTAATTTTGATAACTATTTTTATATCACGTGATTTAAGCCTGTTCCCAATTTACTTGGCCGATTGGTCTCTATCATCATTATATGATAAATGGAATTATGAGGTTTTAGGAACATAGTTCAAAGCGGATTTATTATTTCCCCTCTGGGGGAAAACAAAATTTCTAAGCAAGATAGCTTGGCTTTCTTAAAACTGTGATTTGAATTTCAGCAAATTTGTATGCAAAGGGGGTAATTGATACCCCTGGCAAATTATGATGAATCACTCTTCTGCTTTGCTGAATATAACAATTATGTGCTCTTGGTTCATTGTGTTGATTGTGTCATGGATGCTGCGCATAAAACCTTTGAAATGTTCTTTACACTTTGATGCTTCAAGTACATAATGTTTCTACTCTTTTATAACACATCTCTGTATCTCAACTACAAAATTACAGAAGCAGCGTACTCAAATATTCCAATGACTTCATATGAGCTTCCTGATGGGCAGTAAGCTCCTTACAATTCGATGTACCTCAGTTTGATATATTATGGTTAGCTTTTCAACTGCATTGCTTCTGTTTGTCATTTGAATTCTCATTTGCATATCCAAATGCTAATCAGGACTATCGAAATAGGAGCTGATAAATTCAAGATTCCAGATGTTTTATTCAACCCATCTCTGGTTCAGGTTTGTGGCTTACTTATTTTAACCTACATTTATTAGAAAATCTGACATGTAATCCAGAATTGTTTTTGACTAACTCATAAGCTTTTCTGCGGATGGTCAATCAAGAATCGAACCCTAAGAAGTAAGCTGAAGTATGCATAATCTCTTCTGTTAGTGAGTGATGGGGAATATTTCTGAATATGCTTGTACATGAATTCAGAGGTTTTTATGGTTATCTGTTTCCTTACTTGGAAGCTCCACGGGTTTTAAGTTGTAACATGCTCATGTAATTGCAAAGAAGCTTTGAATGTTACTATGAATCATCAATCCCTGATGTTTAGTGCTACCTTTGTTTGAGTTTACTCACTGAATCTAAAATACTTTTAAATGATCTGCTAATTGTGAATTCACATTTATTCACTGAATTTTTGAAATGTTTATGCTGGGAAGTTTTCTTTAAGCATCTTTTGGCTATGCTTCTTCTGAATCTGTATGTCAGACAATTCCCGGAATGGAGAATTTTGCGGAGATCACTTCTTACATCCGTGGTTTGCCACAAATGGTAAAAATTTATCTGTATAATTTGTTCCTTTCTTGGACATAAAAGTAATTGGGTTTCTCCTTTCCAACTTCCATTTACTATCTTTTTATTCCTTTCGCAGGTTTTGGAAAGCATTAACAAGTGTGATGTGGACATTCGGAGAGAACTGTTTAGCAGTATACTGGTAACTCATTGTGGTTTCCGTTTTTCCTTCCCTTTAATTTCTGAATTCTTACATGGTGGACAACTATTTATGCAAACTTCTCAACATTTTGCCCCTCTTCCCTTCAACACCCCTCTCTTTTTATCTGAAGTACTACATATCACTATCGTTGATTAAGTGTCTCAATTAATTTTTCAGATTAAAATAAGTGGTATTTATTTTTTTCGTAATAGTTGCCTTTCAGCCAAAGATGACAAAAAGACTTCCCTTTTAAAATTCCATTCAGTAAGTGTATGGTGAAAGATAATCCTGTTACTAACTACAATCTGGAAAGGAAGGATCTACATAAGCACCTTGGCAAATCATAAATACCGGGAGTTCTTGGGATGCCTGGATCTCTTGCTTTAATTGTTTCAAGCATTCGGATATTCTGTTTGTGTTCAGATGGTTCTTTGTGGGGTGCTTATGGTTTACACAATCATGATTGCTAAATTACTGGGTTTGGCTTCTGCAATGATTTGATCCTTTTCTTCTCATCTTTGTTACAGCTTGCTGGTGGTACAGCATCAATGCAACAGTTGAAGGAGAGGCTAGAGAAAGATTTGTTTGAAGTACAATACTTTTATTCCTCCTCCTTTTGTTGTCTATAAATATTATCGTTACATGATCAATATGCTCCTATGTTTGCATCTTGACCAATTCCACGCTATATGGTTGTCAGTATTGATGGTTTTATTAGCTCCTGAAGGAAGCTTGCACATTATTGATACTGTCTGTCTTGTCTCGTATGTGTAGCATCCCGACCTTTAACTAACTTTTAATGCCACTAGCTAGGTACATTTATGACTCAAAAATGAAATACTTCTCATGTGTAAGGAAACATGTGCTTACTATTTTGTTGCATCCATATAAGTACAAAAATATGTCTGCTTAGCAAATGTGCTTGTGCAATGATATGGAAGTCTCTTCACTTGCGTTATAATACATGGTGATTCAACCATTTGAAGGAATCACCTCAAGCTGCTAGAGTCAAAGTGCTGGCCAGTGGAAATGCGATTGAAAGGAGATTCAGGTTTTTGTCTTCTTTCTCCCCCTCTCCTTGCTCTCATTCTAGAAACTCATCACTTGGTATGATTTGTTTTCTCAACAACAGTTTAATGCCACATTTGAGCAAAAACCATAGGTATATGCTGTCCACTTTTATCGAAAGTTTGGAGCATGGCTTTGTTGTAGATGATATTAATTGTTAGAAATTTTGGTGAACTAGGACATGAATCTCTTAAGGTAAAAAGACGTTGTCTGAGCTTCTGCATCTGACACATACTGTTTCCTGATCATGCTTTTTATTGCATTCTTTACTGTAACCACCTCTAAATGTCTTAACTAAAGTGTGTCAATATAGTTAAAATCAACTCGAAATACAGCTAGACGCATTAGTACAAACACCAAGCTAATACCTGTATCTAGAAATGTGCCTACTGTTTTCTTTACTGTTTCATATCATCGCCTAACATATTTGTTCTGTAATTATGGAAGTGTTTGGATAGGAGGGAGCATATTGGCATCTCTTGGTTCCTTTCAACAGATGTGGTTCTCCAGAACTGAGTAAGTTGGATTCGGGAATGTCTTTATAGCATGAGCTGTTTTGCTAACTCCTATAAGTGAAAAATGAAAAATCTTTTAAATAGGATTGGTTAAAACATGAGAAAGCAAGATATAACTCTGAAAATATCCGCATGGCAGATATGACGAGCATGGAGCTTCTTATGTACAAAGAAAATGCCCTTGACATGCCATGTGCTGAGGAGATGGCTGCAAAAATCAAATCGTCTCAGTTCAGTTGGATATGTTTATTGATTGTAAAGCCATCAAATCTCGTTAAATCATTCTCCTATTATACTTTGATGTAATTTGCCCCAACACTTGTTACCCAGTTCAGCTTAGGTTCTACTTCAAGTTTCAGTACCTAGACCTCATATCCTAGGTTAGGATTACATTTATTCCGGAAGACATTTTTCATGACTTTTACATTTATTCCGGAAGACATTTTTCATGACTTGCAGACTTGTGGTTTCTAACTTAACTAACATGTAGCATCATCCATTCAGGATCATTGGTTATTTTGTGATTGTTGGGAAAAGAGAAAACCCCAGATGCTGTTATAAGGCGATTACCTTGTTGCGTGTAAAGATCAAAACAATTAGGGTTTATGATTTGGGAAATTTAGAAATAAAAGTTCAGCTAAGAAGACAGGGAGGAGAGAAAGAAGGTCAAGAATCTGTTATTCATTCCAAAAGTAAGTACAAGCTGCTTATTGGGTTCGACTTATAACATCCTAACATCGTCATTGCTCAGTTACATAAATTCATTAAGCCGAGCAATACGATTGAGAACTTCAGTCTGCCATCTGTTTATGGATGGTAACTTGACAATATTACTAAAGGTAATCCTTAAGTTAGTGATAGGATCTTTATCACTAACAATAGTGACATGCATATCAGAGTTTGTATACGTAAGTTACATAAACAATTGAGGAGCATTGTAAGGATGATTCAATGGAATAAGATGAGTGTACCTACAAAGACGATCCACTGCAGTCATGATCATTAAGAGGCCGTTTGGTTTTACTTTTGTTTTTCTGTTGTTTTTTATTTCTGTTTTCTATTTTTAGTTTCTGTTTTTTCTTAAAAAAACAAAAAACCTGTTTGGTTGAGATTTCTAATAAAAATTGAAAATAAAAATATGCTTGGTTTATTATTATTATTATTATTAAGTTATTCTTATTATTATTAATTTTAATAAGTTGTTTTTATTATTATTATTATTATTATTGGTCGGGTCGACTGTGTCAGGCCCAAGCCCGTTTCCACAAATCCACGGCCCATCAGGAGTTAGTCTCCCATGCAAACACAAAGATCTATGTAAAGACTTAAACCTAGCATTCACGTCGTATATAAGGTACTATTCCACCATGATATAGGTACGAGATTACAACCCTAGCTTCTTCTCTGTTCTCAACAACCGAAACTCTCTAAAAATACTAAATTGAGCGTCGGAGGGGTCTTCCAGGAACCAACTCCCCGCGAGCCATTATTTGTTTTGCAAGTACTCATCAACCAAAGCTACACAGGATCATGGATCAAAATAATGATGTTTCGCTTCAGCAAAATTCGACTGAACTAGTTGGCGCCTACCGTGGGGCCCGACATCAGGGCACCACGTCTAGAAACACACAGGTCAGTCAGACGGCAGCAACCAATCCTGATATAGCCGCCGTCACGGCTCTCGCGATGCAACGAATGAGTTTGTGGTTATCCACCACCTTTCCGCCACCGCATCATGATTCCCGCACTCCGTCGTCACATTCGAATGATCAACCGCAGCTTCACAACCAAATCCATGAGGAACAGAGCGTAGCCCTGGAAGACAATGCCGAGGTCAATTCGTATCTCCATTCCCGGCGCCCCCTGAATGTACATCCTCCGGCACCGCCGCAAACTTCCCTCACCAAGAAACAGATAGAGGAAGCGGCCGTCCTGTTGCTTCGCCAAGTCCTGCAGTCTCAACCGAAACAACAGTCGGTCCCTGCTCGGTATATTGGTGTAACGGTCGATCGCCACTTTGCGGAAG
>JANVCL010000009.1:4819554-4851295 GCA_026546855.1 Erythroxylum incrassatum
TTCGGGAAGGTCCCGAAACAAAAATTTTTGTTTTCCGCACCGTGTACATGTGATGTACACACCGGGATTTTCCTACACTTGATAAGTTGTGAATTTGGGACGTATGTGGTACATGGATTTCAATGTAACTTTTACAATGGAAATAAATATTTCAATTTTTTTGCTTATTTTTCGGTTATAAGCTTGTTACCAGTGAGCTTTTAAGCTCACCCCTCTCCGTCCCATCTCCAGTTGATGCGCAAGAAACAGAGTGAGAGTCAAGGCATTACTCCATATTTGCATGTTTTGTTTTGTTTGAGAATAATTGATGTAAAACAAGGCTTCAGATGTATTTTAAGAATTATTAGGTTTTGCATGCTTTGTGTATTGGATATTGATATTGATAATGTAATGTGGCTTGGAATGCCATTAAAGTTTTGTAAACATTTATATATGATGTTAATGAAATATGGAATTGTGTATCGATTTGAAATATGAATTGTGTATGGTTGATGTTAAGTTGAAATAAGGTATGTTTGAAGTCATTAACTTGAGATGATGAATCTTGAGCATGAACTATTGTTATAAATATAAGTGAGATGATATGAGAAAGAAAGATAGGAATGTTATGAATGATCAGATGTTGTTGAATATGAAGAGTCAAATGAATTGAGGTTGAGAGTTTGATGAATTCCAGTTGGTAATTGAATTGTTATGAATGATGTTGTAATTGAGGAAGTAAAGTTAGGAAGATTTTGCAAGTTTTCACAGGGTTAAGGATTGTGTTCTGAATTCAAAGGGAAATTCTGGAATTATCTAGGTATAATTGGTAGAACATGTCTTCTTGGAAGTTGTAGATGATCTTTCTAGCTTTCCAATGATATAAAGTTTGTGATTTTTAGATACCGAGGTAAAAAGATATGATCATTACTAGATGTAATGCGGCAAGGGAGGTATACACAAGACAGCTATGGAAAAGGATGAGAAATTATGGTTTTAATGAATCAAATGGGTTGAGACTTGAGAGTTTTATGAGATGAATTTGGTGTTTGAATTGTTATGGAGTGGTTTTGCATTAGAAGGGTTGAATTTGTGAAGATTTTGAGTGAATATGATGTTGAATTGGATATAGGAAGCATTGGAGGGGTTTGGGAAACCGCCATGTCCGTTTAACGAACTTTGGGTCCATTTAACGGACCTTTACAGGTCAGAAAGGACCCTCAGCATTGACCATATCCGTTTAACGGATCTTCTCAGGTGAAAAGGGGCTTCCAACCCTGACAATGTCCGTTAAATGGACATTCACGGGACAACTTTAGTAAATCACAATTTTTGACCTTTTTGGAGGCAGAATCTCACTTTATGGTCTTCATGAACAGTGTAGATCTTGAAGTTTACTTTCCAACCTTCCAAGAACAAACTCAAGTAGACATCTTAGTGAAAGTTATGGCAATCGCGCCAAGATGTGTTGCTGCATCATTGAGGGTATAAACATGTTTGATTCTTTTTTCCATAATTTCCTCATCTGACCTCAAAATGAAGTGATTCTTGAAGCAATGGATTCCTAAGACATGATATCTACATGAAAATTGATATCTTTTGGAGTTGTTTTAAAAAAGTTTGATAGAAAGAAAATGTGGGATCAGTTGGGAGAGCATGATTAGGGTATGAACACCCTTTAGGCTTTTTAAGTATTTCTTATTCTATAGAGCTCCGATTGAGATGATTCTTGTTTCAAAACAAACTAGAGACTTATAGCTATGATTTCTTTGAAAAATTCAAATTGAAATTCTAGTTTGAAGATTTCCAAATTTTGTGCACAAGTAGGCGAAATGAATTTGAGTATGGTGATTGATTTGTATGGGCACGCCATTGAATACATTGTTAGGAAAATTTTGGGATGTATGAGATTGAAGATGAATGGATGATGGCTAATTAGGGTTCAATGGAATAACTCTTCAAGGTAATACGCTCATGTTTCATGTTTTTGCAAGAGATGGATTCTGGAATCAAGTGGGATCCAACATAAGTGGTGATTTAGTAAGAGGTTGGGCTCTGGAGTCAAGCGGAGTCTAACATTTGTGATATCAATGTAAGAGTTGGGTTCCGAAAACAGGATCCAACATGTTTGGTATTATGATTTCGCAAGCGTTGGACTCTGGAAACAAGCAGGGTCTAACATTAAGAGTAGGAGATGATGTTGCTGAATTCAATATTAATGATGCTCTTAAATATTCTTATGATCATGCGTACTCTATCATGTGTTTAGACCATGTTGATGAGCTTGTTAATGATCAGTTAAATTTTGAGTTCAACAATGGTTTAGACTTGGCTCTTTGGTATGGTTTTGATGATGAGAAAGTTGTTGTACATGTTGATGATGTGGAGTGTGATTTTCATGACCTTGATTTGCCTATGAAAGTTAGGGAATCTGTTTTAGCTTTGCATGTTCTCCAGTCTATTCCTTATGATCTTGCTTTAACTTTTACCATCTATCTTGCATGCACCCAAGCTTGATTTGAAACCTTTTCCTAATAACTTGAAATATTTATTTCTTGGGGATGATGAAACTTGACTTGTTATTATTGCAAAGAATCTAATAAGTGTGTAGGAAGAAAAATTGGTGACTGTTCTCAAAGAACGTAAGATTGAAATTGGATGGACTTTGGTTGATATTAAGGGTATTAGTCCTACCACGTGTATGCACCGTATACTCTTGGAGGAAAAATCAAAACCGACCAGGGAGATGCAAAGGCGCCTCAATCCACCTATGATGGAGGTGGTAAAAACATAAATCTTGAAACTTTTAGACGCAGGTATAATTTATCTCATCACTGATAGTGAGTGGGTGTTGCCTATTCATATGGTTCCAAAGAAAATTGGCATTATTGTGGTAAGAAGCAAGGGTGATGAACTTATACCTCAAAGGGTGCAAAGTGGCTGGCGCATGTGCATAGATTATAGGAAGTTGAATCTTACAACACGCAAGGATCATTTTCCTTTGCCTTTCATGGATCAGATGTTAGAGCGCTTAGTAGGTAAGTCTTTCTACTATTTTCTTGATGGATATAGTGGTTATAATAAGATTGTTATTGACCATGAAGTTCAAGAAAAGACTATCTTTACTTGTCCTTTGGGTACTTATGCATATAGGAGAATGTCATTTGGTTTATGTAATGCGACTGCTACATTTTAAAGATGTATGATGAGTATATTTTCTCACTATGTAGGAAGAATCATTGAAGAGTTCATGGACGATTTTACTGTTTATGGAGATTCTTTTGATCAATGTTTGGAAAATTTATCCTTGATTTTGAAAAGATGCATGGAAACTAACCTTGTCTTGAATTACGAAAAGTGTTATTTTGTGGTTGAATAAGGGATAGTTTTAGGGCATGTTTTGTCTTCACGTGGATTAGAGGTTGATAAAGCCAAAATAGATGTCATTGTGTCATTGCCTTTCATGTGTGAGGGAGGTTCATTCTTTCCTAGGCCATGTAGGTTTCTAGAGACGCTTTGTCAAGGATTTCTCAAAGATTACAGCACCCCTATGCAAGCTATTGACAAAGGATGCCGACTTTGTTTTTGATGATGCATGCAAGCATACATTTGAGAAGTTGAAAGAATGCATGACATCTGCACCCATCATTTAAGCACCCACTTGGGAGCTTCCTTTTATGATTATGTGTGATGCCTCCGATTGCGTTGGTAAACTGTTGCATGTAATTGCTTATGCTTCTCGTACTTTAGATGATGCTCAATGCAACTACCATACAACTGAAAAGGAACTTTTTAATGTTGTGTTTGCTCTTGAAAAGTTTCGATCTTTCTTACTTGGCACAAAAGTGGTTGTCTTTACTGACCATACAACATTTAGGCACTTAATGAAGAAAAAGGAAACTAAAACATGCCTTATTCGATGGTTCTTGCTCTTACAAGAGTTTGATCTTGAGATTAGGGACAAGAAGGGTGCAAAGAATCATGTTGTTGATCATTTGAGTCACTTACATGCCAAAGAGGTTAAGGCCAAACCAATCAAAGCAAGTTTCCTAGATGAATAGTTGTATGCGTTAACTTCTTCTTCTTCCCGAACATGATATGCTGATTTAGTTACCTTTTTAGTTACTAATGAACTGCCCTCAAGTATGACCAAATCCCAAAGAGATAAGCTTCAATCTAATGCTAGATATTAGTTTTGGGAAAATCCTTATCTGTGGAAGATTTGTTCTGATCAAGTTATTAGCAGATGTGTACATCAAGATGAATTCAATTCCATCCTTACCTTTTTTCATACCTATTCACGTGGTGGTCATTTTGGTGCTAAACGCATAGCTCATAAGACACTTGATTGTGGTTTCTTTTGGCCTTCATTGTTTAAAGATGCATATGAATTTTGCAAGTCTTGGGATAGGTACTAAAGAGTAGGAAATATTTCTAGGAGACATGAAATGTTGCAGACTTATATTTTGTTTGGTGAAATTTTTAATGATTGGGGTATTGATTTCATGAGACCTTTTCCTTCTTCATATGGTTATCTTTATATCTTGCTTGCTGTTGATTATATGTCTAAATGGGTGGAGGCACTTGCTACTAAATCTAATGATGCTAAAATTGTTGTCAATTTTGTGAAGACTAACATTTTTGACAAGTATGGCATTCCAAAAGCAATCAATAGTGATAACGACACCCATTTTTGTAACCGATCTTTTGAGGCCTTATTGAAACAATTCCATGTAGTTCACCGCACTTCCACAACCTATCATCCTCAAACTAGTGGCCAAGTTGAGTTTTCCAACCATGAGATCAAGTCTATCTTGGAGAAAACTGTGTAACCTAATAGAAAGGATTAGAGCCTTAGATTAGGTGATGCATTGTATAGGACAACTTCTAAATCCCCTATAGGAATGTCAACCTTTAGGATGGTTTATGGAAAAGCTTGTCATCTCCCTGTAGAACTTGGACATTAAGCTTTTTGGGTTATTAAGCAATGCAATTTGGATTATGACAGTGTTGGAACCTATAGGAAATTGCAATTGCAAGAGTTAGAGGAGATTAGGAATGAAGCTTATGATAATTCACGAATTGTAAAGGAGAGAACCAAGGATTATCATGATAAGATGACTGGTAGAAAAGAATTTTACGTTGGACAGAAAGTTCTTCTCTTTCAATCACGTCTAAAACTCTTTCCTGGAAAGCTTCAATCTAGATGGACGAGTCCTTTTGTTGTTACTAATGTTTTTCCTTATGGTGCAGTTGAAATTTGTAACATATGTGGCAACAAAGTGTTCAAGGTGAATAGTCATAGGCTAAAACCTTTTCATGGAGTTGATGGATCTACACTAGAGGAAGTAGCACTTACAATACCAAGCTATGAGGAGTAAAAGCAATGAAATACGTCGAGCCAATGACATTAAACAAAAGCACTTAATGGGAGGCAACCCATCATTCAAAATCAAACTATTTTCTCTTTTCCCTTTGCTTTTATTTTGTTTTTCCTTCTTTTCTTGTTTCGGATATTTTATGTGTTTTGCAAATATGTTTTTATTATTCCTTTCTTGCTTTTATATCAACATTGAGGAAAATATTGTGTTTAAGTGTGGCGAAGATTTAGATAGTTTTGCATCAAAATTTTTAAGTTTAAAGGGTAGTATAGGTTTAGGCCATATTATGTTTTTGTGTTTAATGTTGATGCCGCACCTTGCTCTTGCTTGAACTTGATGATTTTCACTTGTACTTGCATGTTTTATTCGAAAAACCCATAAAAATTTGAAAATTTTTCGAAAATCCAAAAATATTTTATGTTTTTGCATAATTTTGCATCTTAAGTGTTTAGTTTTGTCTTTTAATCTCCTAATAATTGATAAAAGTTCCTATATTATGCATGGGATTTAGTTGATAATGATTAAGGCATAAAATTGATGAAAGTGTTTTTATGTAAGTTTTAAGCTTTCAAGTTTAAGGAATGACTATTAAACTATGCCATGTTGACTTAATAGATGATTACCCGTGTGAGCTTTTGAAATTTTAACATATTTCTTTGATGTGTGTATTCTTTCAATGGTATAATTCTCTAGAACTTGCTTGATATCTTAATAAAACTGCATCTTGTTTTTCATGAATATGATAAAGGCATTTAGGATTTAACCACTTAACCAAAAAGCCAACCTAAAGCATAATATCCAATAGTTAGCCCCATTGTGCTTACTTATCTTTTCTTCACTTACCATGTTTAACTTAACCTTGTGTTCATTTTTATCTTTATACCCTTTGGCCAAGGTTAGTAGAGCATGATTTTGGTAAGTTGAATATATGGAATGGTTGGAATTGAAGAGTTTATATGGTTTGAATCAAAATTATGGCTTGATGAGTTAACGAGTATGTTTCGGCCAAAAAAAAGAAAAAAAGAAAAAAATGATGATGAATGATGTTGTGACATATGAAGAGAAAATAAATGAAAGAAAAGAGTGATTCCTTTGTATTTCAGTTGCTTATATATTTATGGGAATGAAAAAGATCAAAGAAGTTGAATTATGTGCTTTGAAAAAGAAGAATGGTGTACTTAGATGCATACATGTGCATGAATTCTTTGATGTATTATTTGCTCTACTTCCTTTGTTTTTAGCCTTTTCTTATCCTTTCTTTTATCTTACCGTTTAGCGAACCCTTGCTACAACCTTGATTAAGTCCTTTTGATTTATGTTATACATGTATATTCAGTAGTGTATTTGAGATTGAAAAGCAAGCTTATGGTAGAACATATCCATCGTTTGAATTATGAGAGTTAAACACACGAGCCTTTAAACACATGAATGTTGGAGATAACAATGATAAAACCTGTTATTTTGATATGACATAGATTTCCTCTAATTCCATTGTTCTATTTAGCTTGTTTCTTACATTTAAAGTGACTTCATGTCTTTTATGTTTTGATAATGGTTAACTAGGTTCTAGTTATAATATTTTCTTTCTTTGATTTTGTTGGGAGGTTTGGAGAAAGGTTATACACTTAAGTAGTTTTTCTTGTATAGTGTGTTTTAAGTTTGATTTTTCACGCACTTAATTCTTTTATTTTCTTAGTTTTCGTTTTTCTTTTCTTTTCCTTACTCGAGGTAGAGCAAGAACTAAGTGTGGGGGAATTTGAAACACTCATATTTTCTTATCTTTTTAATACCTTAACACTTAGTATTTGTTCCCATTTTCTATACAAAATGATTCATTTATCTTATATTGTGCTTTATAGGTACTTTTGAACATGAAATGAAGAATATGAGCTAAACAAGGTAGAATTAGCGCAAATAAAGTTCATATTTGGAATGCGGAGGTCGAAATGAGCAATAATGGTCGAAGCTGCAGAAATCCTAATCTTATGAGGATTAGGAATCCTAATTGCACCAGGAATCCTACTCTAACTAGGATTTCCTATTTTGACGATTCGTGGCAAAATGTAAAATCGGTGACAAAAATTATGGATGATGAGTAATCATAATCCTACTAGGATTATGAATCCTACTTTGATTAGGAATCCTAATTCTATAAGGATTTCCTATCTGCGGCACAAAATGGATTTCATCAAATGCAATCAGTTTCGTCAACAAGTACACAACTTTGGCAACAATCTTTTGGAAGATTCTAGAGGATTTGATTATGTGGCAACCCTCCATTGGTCTTATGATGATGCCATCCACGTGGTCAGCAACCTCACCATGCCACATCACCCTCTTTTCCACCTTGGACGTCATGGATGAAAGCTTACACTGCCAACTCATGCGTACATGTGTGTGGAAGCTTGCTCCACTATCCTTGAAGTTTCCAATTCCACTTTTAAGTCTAATCTCTCTTCCACCTTCTCAAGACCATTGTAAATTGGACTAGATATCAAGTAGAATTTGGATTGGATTTCTTTTCCACATAGCAGTGGATTTCCAGGTTGACCTTTCGACAATCGTGAGCTTATATCTGAAGATCTAACTGTTGGATTGGGCTGAAATTTTGTGTTCATAAACTTAACTCATTGGGCTATTTTCATCCAAAATTGGATCCATAAATTAGTTGTCATTTGAAAGTTATTAAATGTCGATGTTGCCTCTAAAAATCTGTCAGAATAGTTAAATCCAAGTAAGGCAAAGATTACAAGTTCAACACCTTCAAGGATGTGTATATCGACCTATACCCCTATATATAAGGTCTTATTAGCTCATTAAATGGGGGTTCACGTCCTCTTCTTCCTTGTGCTAGGGCATGATCTATAGCTTCCTTTTCTTCATGTTTTTCTTTTATAAATAGGTTTATTTTATTATTGATCTTGCCGAATACACCATGAATTTTTATAGCTTGATTTGTTTCTCCAATTGTAAGACGTAATAACCTCTAAACCCTAATTTTATTCATGAGAACTTTTTCTTAATTATTCTATGTAAGATTGTGTGATGACTAAGAGTTTATAATCTGATCTTAATTGCTGAATCATGTGTGATAGATTAAAGTCATGAATTTGATCTTGTTTAAGTGATTTGAATGCTAAGTTGATTGTTTGAGGTAGAAGTTGCCGAATTGATTAATTGGTAGTAGCAAAAACTTATTAGATTTAGATAAAAGTTATCAAATCTGAATTGTTTGATTATAAACTTTGGTTTGAATTATAGATAAAAGTTATCATGATTTAAATTCGAGATCTTTAGCCAATGTTTGAATTGCTCTTGCATAAGATTATATTGATTAGAAGTTATGATGCATGAATTTATGTTTGAAGATTAGTTTACTTAGAAGTTAAGAAACTTGAGATTCGAATTGGTTGATCCATTGTCATACACAAACTACTCATAGATTATATTTTATGTTCCATGAATGAATTGGATAGGTGTTTATTAGTGAACTCTCTTGCAATTGGGAAACTTGTTAAAGTTGACTTATTTTATCTTTAAAATTCTGAATTCTGTCGAATCCTTTAGCATTAATTTACTTTAAGATTTAGTTGTTTTCTTAGTTAATTTTCCTTGAATTTTCGATTCAAAACCACACAAATTCATGTGTGTGTGTTCTTTGTTCTTTCATATCTTTCAGGAGTAATTTGGTCACATAAATTAGCTCTAATAACCAAGTTAAAGTTGTGATCTTATTCTCGCATGATTTGCCGCAACCAAACTTGCTAAAATAGAGTTTAGATTTTGTTGGTTTGACATATAGGGCATTAGTTTATCATTCATATAGTTTAAATAAATTGTATACATTGCATTTAGTTAGATTATTCTCTTGCTTTAATTCTGTCCACTATGCTTGATTATTAAACATATTGATTTGTTTGAATTGAGTTAGGATTCATACTTTAAAGTTCTCTGTGGGAACGATCCCTACTTGCCTATGGTTAATTTGTAAGGCCTAACGACACCCTATGGTTTGGCCAAGATTGTCATCCCTACCTATTGGTAGCCCTACACATAGCTGAATTCACAAATATATTCAACTTCTCCCTACATTCTTCTATCATCTTAGTTATGGTTATACTAGGCTTCTTTAGAATTATGTCTTTGAAGTGTCTATTCAAAAACTTGGTGGATACCATCTTACGCTTGTTTATCATGAAACATATATACTTGGATTTGAATATCTTGATTTTAAAACATTTATCACTACTATCACATGCTGCATGCAACTCCTATTTGAATAATTTCTCCAATTATAATATGCTTATACTCGTTTTTTTGTTTGATATTAAATCCTATAACTACTAAATAATTAATAATAACATCTTTGAATTGTTTTACATTGCCAAATTTTATACCTAGTATTCATTCTAATGTTTAGTTACTTGATTAATGCTTAACACTTCTAATAAGCGTTCTAATTAGGACCCCAAACTCCTCTCTACTAGGATATTCATTACTATCAAGGAAACTCCCATAGTCAATGTAGTTAATCTTCGTTGGCTAGTAGCCATCTAGAATTAACCCATTAAATGAAGAAACTCCACCAACTAAATTATCAACATCTGTGTTATGCTAAGCCACACATCAATATCAAGCTCAATATCCTCATCAGGTTGAACATTCCCATAACGTTAAATATTCTCATTAGGCATAACATCTTCATCAAGTTAAAAATCCTTATCAACCCTACATCAACATTGGGCTAAACATCCCCCATATTGACATCATGCTCAATATTCTCATTAAGCTAAACGATCCTATAACACCGAATATCCTCATTGGGTACAACATCTTCAAGCTTAACATCCCTATGAGGCTCTGGATTGACATCAGGTTGAACATCTTGCAAGTTCCATTATAGCTAAAACTTTTGGAGTCAAATTTGTTATGTCAAGCTTATATGTAATATATAACTTGATTATTGTGGGTAATTTCAAAAAGTTTATTAACCTATTGAAAGTATCATTAGATCTAATATGTTTTAAAGGCTCATTAAATCTAAAAAATGGTTCTCTAAAATAAGTTTTGTCAATTTGTTGATAAACAAGTTTGTTTCTCAATCACAAATTTGTCTATGATTGAAATGAAAGAAATTTTATACGAAATTACCATATTAATTGCATAATTAATCAACACAAATAATTAACCCTATAATTGCAACATACTATATTCAATAATTGAAAGGATAAATACCTGGAAATTGGGGAAACATTGAATCCATTGTAGTTTTCCGTGAAACGATGTGATTGATACGCAGAGGATTTACTACTGTTATTCCAAACCTGATTAGCAAAAGCACACATACAGTTTTCAATGGGGCAACTGTATTTAAAGGTTGGCTAACAGTAGGGCCTCATGTGCTTTATAATACATGGGTCAAGCCTACCCATCATAGCAGGCCCATGAACACAGGCCCAATGACACGTTAAAGAAAGAATTACCATTGACATCAAATTAATCGGGTTTGTACACAATTATGTTTATTATGCTAGTCCACGATAATGATAAAATTCTATCATGGCTGTCAGCAAGCAATGGGCGATTTTTCAGCTTGATATTAATAATGCATTTCTTCATGGTGATTTACATTTAGAAGTGTACATGAAGATGCCTCTTGGGGTTCCGAATCCTGAGAACAAAGTCTGTCGCTTGATGAAATCGCTTTATGGGCTCAAACAGGCTAGTCGCCAATGGTACTTGAAATTGTCTACTGCTCTTTTGCATCTTGGTTTTGTGTCCTCGAACCATGACTATAGTTTGTTCATTAAGAGGACCTCAGGGCACATTACAATTGTTGTTGTCTATGTAGATGATATTCTTGTTACTGGTTCTGACTTGATTGAAATTGCAGCTTTAAAGTCTTATCTTGATCAGTAGTTCACCATCAAGGATCTAGGTGTTCTACACTATTTTTTGGGGCTTGAAATCTCGTATCTTGCTAATGGTCTTGTGCTTTCTTAGAGGAAATTTGCTCAGGATCTTTTATCTGATCAGAATATTCTTTCTTGTAAGTCAACTCCTGCTCCTCTCCCTTCGCATCTTAAGCTTGGTCCTATAAGTGGCACTCCTATTGTTGATCCCACCATTTATGACACGATCATTGGGAAGTTGAATTTTTTGACAAACACCTGTCCGAATCTTTCCTATGCTGTTCAGACCCTCAGTCGATATATGCAGTGTCCTCACACAGGTCATATGGACGCCTTATTGCATGTTCTTCGTTATGTTCGTGGCTCTTTGGGTGATGGTATTTATTTTACTGGTTCTGGTTCTCTCCATCTTCATGCTTATTGTGACTTCGATTGGGCCTCTTGTCCTATTACTAGGCGTTCGGTTTCTGATTATCTTGTTAAATTTGGTGATTCTCCTTTGTTGGAAGTCGAGGAAGCAGTCAACTGCTGCTTGGTCTTCGGCTGAAGTTGAATATCGGGCTATGTCCCAAGCTTCAACTGAACTCGCCTAGATTGTCCGCTTATTGGAGGAACTTGGGGTCACATCTTTAACTCCTGTCACTTTGCATTGTGACAATCAATCAGCTATGCACATTGCAAAAAATCCTGTCTTTCATGAGAGGACCAAACATATCGCACTTGACTGCCATTTAACCAGGGAAAAGATTTTGGAAGGATTGTTGCAACTTGCTTATTTACCTACCACACATCAGCTTGCTGATGTCTGACCAAGATTTTACCTTCGCCTCAGCTCCATCATCTTTTGTCCAAGCTGGGGATGTTTAAATCACCTCCTCCAGCGTGAGGGGGGTGTTGGCGCTCAGTCTAGTTTTCCCACCTATCTCTGTTTATATTTTTATTTTATTTTTCGATTCTAGTTTTTTAGCTTGCCAACTCAGCTTGTATTAGATAGTTTTTTCTTCTTCGTCGGTTAACCGAAGATGGTAGCTCTATTAAGGGAGCTGAAAACGATTCTTTTAGATAGATTCTAAAAATAAGAATTTTCCTCTCTACACAGTGAGAGCTTAACGTCATTCCTGTGTTCATCATTACCTTCAGATTTTATCATCATTGGATATTCAATTTCCAGTTTATACCCTTCCAAGAATAAGCTCACCAAATAGGACCCTGGCCTGAAAAAAAATCAAACTTTGCGTAATACTCTTTTACATTTCTTATCTATTTCAAATCTTTTAAGTTCCCCTGAAGATAGTTTCTTCAAAGCTCTGCTCTAATGCTGTCAAATACAACTAGGAGCTTTTATTGTCATCTTATTCTTTATGTAAAATTGACACCATGAAAAAGCCTCCAGTTAATTGCATCGTCGCAATATGCACTTTAATCTCTTCTGGAGTCTTATCAAGCACAAAAGAATGCTCACACTTGAAAATTAAGACCCAAAACCTCCTCCATCAAAAGGTGGAACTCCAACTGTACCAAATCTCGTTGGCATTATATGCCTCGTATTAGACAAACACTCACTGATTGCCATCTTTTGCACCCTTTTGTCGTCTGCGTAGTAGAATCATCTCCTTCAATTCACTTAACATCTTTACTCCTACTGTTTTATCTTATTCCACGCTTAACATACTTTGCTCTATTATTAAGCATATCTTTTGTTCCATGTACATTCCAGTCTTCATAATTTATATGTGAGGTCAGTAGTTGAAAATGAAGCTCCAACTGGTAAGTATGTACAAGTTTAAATGTCCTTTTCTTACAGTAATCATCGCCAATTTCTACATCAAAGCTCCCCTCAAATCTTTCTAGATAACAATTCTTTAAGTTCCAATAATGGGGAACTCTGTAATTTAAAGCTATTTAATAAACATTTCTCAAGTTCTAATCAGAGGACCCCTGTAAGGCGCTCTCTGAATAACGAAGTTGTCAGGAGGTTGAAACTCTTCTAGCCAAGTCACATCTGTTACTCCTTCCAACTCAAGCTCGCCTTCATTTGCAAAATTAACAAAATCAATCAGTCCATCTATAGATGGTGATATTAACAGGACTTATAAACATAAAATGGTTAATATTATTACCAGATAGGGAGAGATCCCTTCTTAGGGACCTCCTAAAATATGTGCAATGTCGCCCTTGCTCAGAAGAGTAGGGTGGAGATAGGATGTCGAATATAGCACATGGTGTTATAGCCCTGAAACAATGGATGTTGCCTCCACTGTTTGGATAGAGAACAGTTGTCCCACTTGGAGATGTAATCTCCTCATCTCTAACAAGCTTAGCAGGTCTTGCTGCAAACCACACCAAACAAACAGCAAACAAACAAAGGTAAATATGCCATAAAACATAATCTAAACATTCAAAAAAGTAACATCGCACCCACAAGCAAGAATAACCAAGTACCCACAACTCAGCTTCAGAAGCATTCTTTCTCCTTTCCAAAAATCTAATTCATTATCATTTCTTGCTTACTTGGAGTGCAAACTACACGCACAAGATACTGGCACCATACTGATAAAAGCAAAAGTAGCTGGAGGCTTAAAAGCAAAGAAATTTTGGAAGGGACTAATCATACAGGAGGATGATTAAATACTCCAGTACTTCTGCGCCCCTCCACCATACTTCCTATAAAGCTTATAGAAGGATGGCATGTTGCCATAAATTATACATGACAGTTCTAGCATAAGAATAGTTAAGTCTAATGCTTACAGAAAAGAAACTGACACTGTCACCCAGTAAAGTTCAAATTTGAAACACCCACCACTGCTAAATGTGTGCTACAATTGTGAATTTTCAGAATATATAATCCTTTCCAAGCAACGATCTATCAGGAAGAGGGGGAAAAATGACATCTAGAGGCATCCAAATCCTAAAATAAAATTTCCAAGGAAAAAGGTATAAAACAGTAACCCAATCATCCCCTGAAGACTTCACTTTAAAAAGATAATTGGAAGTTTGATGCATAAGATGCAATCAGCAAAGCGTGCTACTGTTATTTCCTCACAAGGCTATTCTAAACAAGTTGCATCACCACCTTCACTCAAAAAATAACTAGGTTGTATTTTCATCTCTTTACTAAGACCAAATAATCCTTGATGGAGTGAGATTAGCTTCTTAAGTGTCAACATGTAGCCTAAATGTAACAGTGTAATCTCTTAGTTATTTTCTTTAATAGCCTGTAGAATTCTTTAATACTCCCGATTCAGTTTATTTGCTCTAATTATCAGTTTTCCTTGTTTTAGAAGTTGGATAGAATAAAACCATTCAGAGCGAAGAGAGATTAAACAACAGAGCAAGTGTTAACCTTATAACAATTAAGTATGAATGTTTATATATTTTCATGTAAGTGCAGTTTATGAAAGTATTTTTATATTTCTGAATTTCAATTTGCAATGTGATGCTTTGTTTTAAGAGAGATTCTTATACTTGCGAGTGATTCCTAAAATCTTCGAAATGATTTTTAGCAACATATTAGTAGCCAATAGTTTTGTTTGTTCAATTCCCTGAGCATAATTCCTAATTCTAGGGACAAAGCATAGTAGTGATTTCCAAAATTTATTCTACTCTGCTAAACTCCTTATTCCTAAATTCTAACACCCTAAATTTAGGGTTTGTGTATTTCAACCGCATAGTATTAAGATCTATTACAACCATCTTGATGTAAAAGAGCTTAGAGTTTATAAAATAAATAAAAGAGAAAAAAATAATCAACCACAAGCTTTAATTTGGTGGGTTGAAGAGTGAGAGTTGAGGTGACAGCAAAGACAACAAAGGGTGAAATTTAGTTAGTTTCCTTATTAGATAAAAGGTGGTAACAGGTAACAGGTAACAGGTTAGATATGTTATCCTAATTGTTTAGAGCTTAAATTTTTTTTTTAAATATACAATTCTATTAGACTATGATTCACTTTGGTTTTGTATATTTTAGTTAGAATTCCTTTACTACTAAAATAAGGGTTCTAATAACTTTTCATTAATCATAAGATTCTGAATTTTTTTCTACAAATTTGAATTTATAATTAGAAAGTTTGATGCTTTCTTTTAACAGTGATTCTTAAGTCCTGTGATTGGTTCCTAATTCCTTACTCTCCATTATTTGTTTAATCTCACTAAAATTCCAGCAGTTTTAACCTAAATTTCTAGCAAACAAAATCCTAAATTATAGCCATATCAAACCCCAAAATTTCAGCTATTCCAAACTTGAAATTCAACCATCTTAGCTAAAATTCCAAACCTAAAACTCATATTCCAGAAACTAGAATTTATAAATTTTGTGATTCTTAGCCACTGGTTTGACGTATGTGCTGGGGCATCAGAGCTTTGATTCACAATGGTAACGCATAGTAGAGCAGCATATAAAAGAATACTCAACAACCAAGAGTGAGATAAAATCCTTCTAAAAATTATGAAAAAAAAAATAGACCTTTCTGATCCTTGCAAGGTACTCCAAGAACTAAAACAACACCAGACAACAAACCACACTTGATGTTAAGCGTGGAGAAAGTGAAATCCAAGGTGAAGAGGCTAAAACTAGTCAACAAGTGAGTTAGGGAATCAACGCCTATCGAGAGATCCTAAACAAAAAAACCAACCAGCAACACTTGTACAACACCTGCTTAGCTTTAGAGGCCATCATAGAGCTGAAACACATAAACATACTTGATGGTATTACCCAGAATGTTCTTGCTGAGGCCCTTGATTTTGCAAGAAAGATTGATCCACATCTATTATTGGACTGGCTAGCAGCAATCAAAGACTTCTTTAACTAGTACAACATGTCAGAAGATCGAAAAGTCCAATTTGCAAAGAAAAAGCTGGTTGGACATGCTAAAATTTGTTGGAGATCAATAGAAGATAGACTTCAAAAAATAGGTCAGCCACCAATTATTGATTGAGAAGAGATGAGACTGAAGTTATCAGAAAAATACTTACCATTCCATTATCTGGAAGATCTCCAAGACCAATTTACAATACTTGGACAAGATATTATGTCCATAACGAAGTACACAAAAATATTTGATAAACTTTCTATCTGGTGTAAAAGAATGTAATCTGAACGACAACTCATATCTCACTACAAAAACAACTAATGTAAAGGATTTGCAGCCTCGAAAATGCATATCACTTGACTTTAAGAGCAGAACAATATCTAGGACAACAAGTAACTAAAAAGTTTCAAAATCAAGCTAAGAAGTTTGACATGAAAAGAACTACAACTATGCAAAATTTTAGACCAATACATAATACATCAAAATTTGCACCACATAACAACTAAACTTATCAAGGAACTAAACCTAAAGGCAAAGTTATAGTTAAGACTAGGAAAAGAGGCAAAAATGACAAGAAGTGTTTCCGATATAATGGGAGGGACTACTTTGGTTATGAATATACTAATAAAGGTTTACACATGATGGAAGAAGAAGAGGAAGAATCTAATAACTGTGTGTGAACAAGATGTTGGGAAGGACTCGAAAGGAGGCTCTAATGACGAACAAGTTGGTCCTACAAATCTTAATATAATGAGATGTATACTTACAACCCCTAAGGTGGAAGAATAGGATAAATATCTCTGTATTACTATTTTCTTTACTCAAGTTAGAAGTGGAGTTAAAGAATGTAAGCTTGTTATTTATGGAGCAATAGTATGAATGTGGTATCGAGGAACATGGTCAAGCAATTGACTTTACTTTCGAAGAACATCCATATCCTTACAAAGTTGTTTGGGTTGATGATAACATTAAACCGCTTACTCCAAGGTGCTTGGTATTTTTCAAATTAAGAATAAATGAAGATTCTATTTGGTGTAATGTTATTTAAATAGAAGTATCACATATTTTACTTGGTAGAATGTGACTTTATGATCGTTATGTGCAGCATTTTGAAAAAGCTAACACATCATTTATGTTTAATGAAAAGAAGATAATTTTCAAGCTTGCGAAGGTGGACAAAGTAGAAAACCAAAGAGAGAGTAATAAGGAAGCCATAAATGTCAAGAAAAAGCATCTTAATATCCTTAAGGAGAGGGCAAAAGTGTAAAAACATTTACCTCAAATTTTAAATTAAACCTTATCATTTTAAGTCATTCAAAAAGAATCCTAAGGTTTTCTATACGTACAAAAACAACCCTGACTAACCATTTTCATTAACTCTGCATTAAAAAAAAACCGCTGCTGTTATGTTTATTAATTTTTTGTGAGCCCAAGCCATATAGTTATCCTACATGGCAAAGGACCAAAAAATTGTTTTTAATTTGTGAAGTTCAATACTGATTGGCCTTTGAAAGCAAGCAACTTACTTGCTTCTTCCCCACCACATTTTCTTTGTGAGAGATTTTTTTTTCCCTATTTCTATGCTTCCACCAATTTTTTAGAAGCTAGCTTCACATTTTTGTGTTTTTCTTTAAATTGTTCAACTTGTTTTTTCTCTTAACGAAGTTTGAAGTTGTAATGGCAAAGTAGGGCATTCCTTTTCCATGCAACAAAAGTGTCAGCACTGTTGGAACACACCTGTCATGGTGAGTGAGATCTCTGAATTCTTCATTAAATGACAACGTGCTTAGGCAGATTGTTTACAAAGCTGAACTTTAAGATCTAGATGGAAAGCTCTTGCCTTGGAAGCAGGACAATGATATGCCCTGCAACTGGGTTGGTGTCAAATGCAGCCCCAGGACCGACTGAGTTTCCAACCTCACTCTTGACGAATTTTTTCTCTCGGGTTGGATAGACCATGGACTCTTAGAGCTCCAATTCATCCAAAGGCTTTCATTTTTCATAAACAACTTCACTGGTTCCATTAATCCCTCTCTCATTCACCATCTAATTCTAAGAACTATGGATTTGACTTCTTGATGATTTTTTCAAGCAATGTGGGTCTCCTAGAACCATTTCTTTGGCTCCAACCAATTTTCAAGGAAGATTCCTGCTTCTTTGAGCTTTTGTGCTACTCTTTATAAATTTCAGTTCCAATCAATATCTAAATATCTGCTGCTTGGCATTTGGGGGTTGAATGGGATCAAGTTGCTTGATTTATCTAATAGAATGTTCGAGGGTCAGGTTTCAACAGGTATTGAAATTTTGAACAACTTGTGTGATATTAATTTCAGCAAGAATCATTTTAGCAGGCAAGTTCCTGATGGGATTGGGAGTTGTATGTTGCTGAGAACTGTTGATTTTAGCATGAACTCATTTTTTGGGTACGTCCTAAACATAATGCATAGGCTTGGCTTGTCAAATCTTCTCAATCTGAGCAACAACTTGTTAACTAGCCAAGTCCCAAACTGGATTGGAGACATGAAAAGTGTTGAAATTTTGGGTTTATACCAAACGTTTGATGACTTCTTTTTTTAATTTCTTTGGTCCATCACCAAATAGGATAAATGTGACATGGACCTACAAAAAGTTAACGAAATACGCAAACTGAGTTTTTCTTAAGAGGTTTAACAGAAATGGTTAGTCGAGGTTGTTTTTGTACGTTTAAAAAATCTTAGAATTCTTTTTGAACGAGTTAAAACAATAAGATTTAATTTGCCTTAAGGATACAGTTTGAAGCTTTCAACAAGGAGAATGGAATTGTGTTTGAAATGGTAGGGAGAGAGAAAATACAGAAACAACCATCAAAACGCCCCTTGCATTACCAAAAGAAGTGGCTAATCTTTCAGACCTAACACCATATGATTTAGTAAGTAAATTATCTACTTTATGAGATATTCAACATGCTATTGACTTGATACTTGAATCTAATCTACCAAAGCTTCCAACTTATTGCTTAAATCCTATTGAGAATGAAGAGTTGAAGAGACATGTATATGAGAGGCTGAAAAGGGGATTTATTCAATAAAGTCTTAATATGTGTGCAATTCCAGTATTATTGACTCCTAAAAAAGTTCGAGTTGGCGAATATACATTGAAGTCGAGCAAAAAACAAGGTTAAAATAAGATATAGGTTTCCAGTCCCTTGCCTTGATGACTTGTTAGACATGTTGACTAGAGCTACTATCTTTACCAAGATATACTTATGACGTGGCTATCATCCAATCAAAATTAGACCTGGGGATGAATGGAAAACAACTTTCAAGACTAAAGAAGGCCTTTATGAATGGTCGGTGATGCCATATGGACTTACAAATACAACTAGCACTTTTATGAAAGTGATGAACCAAGTGTTTCGGCCATTTATAAGCAGATTTTTGGTGGTATATTTTGATGATATATTAATATATAGCAAGATTATAGAAGACCACCTAGTACATCTTCAACAAGTCTTGACAGTTTTGAGGCAGTAGAAACTTTATATCAACTTGAAAAAGTGTTCTTTCATACAACCAAGGGTGATATTTTTTGGCTTTAGTGTATCCTACTGAGCAGTGGAGATGGATTCTGAGAAGATTAAGGCTATCCTTGATTGGCTTATGCCAAAAGATGCTCATGAGACACATAGTTTTCATACCCTAGCAACATGCTACATATGATTTATTCATAATTTCAGCACCATAGTGGCACCCATTACTGATTGTATGAAGAAATGACTGCTTACTTGGTCAAAGGCAGTAACTAAAGCCTTTGAAGAAATGAAGAAAAAGATGAACAAATCTCCTATTTTGCAACATCCAGATTTTTCAAAGGTATTTGACGTTGCTTGTGATGCATCTCATGTGAGAATTGGAAGCATACTCAGCCAAGAAGGACACCCAATTGCTTACTTCAGTAAGAAGTTAAGAGAAACAATGATATTCGATCTATAACAAGCAATTTTATACATTCACATTACAATTGGTGTCATTATCTCTCATACAAAGAATTTATTCTCTATTCAAATCATAATCTCTTAAATACTTCAAATCCCAAGAACTTGAACAAAAGATGCACCTTATGGAGTGAACATATGAAACAATTTAACTTTATTATTAAACAATGGACAGGAGATAAGAATAAGGTAGTAGATGCATTGAATAGAAAGAGCCATCTGCTTAACATGACGGAAGTAAAGTTGTGGGGTTTGAAAAATTAAAAAAAGAATACGTTTCAAATCGAGATTTTGGAATAATTTATTCAAAAATTACAGCTAAAGAAAGGGGCAATCACTTCCCTTTCAATCACCATGACGACTACCTTTTTAGAGAAAATTGGCTTTACCTACCCAATACTTCCCCTCCATGTCACTTTGGAAGAGATAAACCATAGGAATGATTGAAGAGTACTTTCATTGACCCTCCTTGAAGTAGGAAGTGCCTAAGGTTATATGACAGTGTTTAACATGTCAATTAGTTAAAGGAAAGAAGCATAAATTTGGACTATAAACACCGCTACCCATGCTATATAAACCATGGGAGGGCGTATGTATGGATTTTGTCTTGGGAATTCCTAAACCTATAAAAGGCTATGATTCTTTGTTTGTTGCAGTGGATATCTTTTTAAAGATGAGTCACTTCATTCCATGTTTCAAGACTTATGACACCATCCGCATTGCTAAGCTCTTCTAAAAAAGGTTGTATGTCTCCATGGATTACCTTTAACCATTGTCTCTAATCGTGAAGTAAGGTTTATGAGTTATTTTGGATAATTCTACAAAAAATATTGAACACTAAGCTTTAATTTTCAGGTTCTTTTCATCCCTAAACCGATGGACAAACAAAGGTGGTGAAAAGCAGCTTGATGAACTTCCTAAGATGCTTGGTCGGGGACAATGTTAATAATTGGGAACTAGTTCTTCCAATGGTAGAATTAGAATACAATAGTTCTATCAATAGGTTAAATAGTAACTGTGCTAAGATAGTTTTGAAAATTCAACCAAGGAATCCTATTGATTTGGTTCTTTTACCATCTAAAAGTTTTGCTCAACATGAGAGATATCTTTGATGAGGTATGAAGAAAGATAACAACCAACTTGACTTATAAAAAACATGTGGATCAACATCATCCATTGGTGGAATTTAAAGAAGGAGACATGGTGATGGTAAGAATTCATTCAGAGTGTTTTCCAAAAAAAAAAAAAAAGAAACTTCATTCACAGAGTTCTGTACGTTATAAGATCCTAAAGAAGATAAGTACTAATGTTTATATTTTGGAACTATCAAGTGACATGGGAATTAGTCCTCTTTAATGTTACACAAACCTAACTATTTATCATAAATATGATGATACACAATCTCTTATTGCATATGTGAGACTTTTAGTCATTCCTCGTCTTAAAGAGGAGATAAAAGATGTTCTTGATGAATAAATTATAGTGACAAGAAGTTCGTAGATGTGAGAATCTGTTCTAAATAAGTATAGATATTGTCTTAGATAAATATCAAACATAGGAGATAAATATCAGATATAGGATATGTATTAGGATCCCTAAAAATAAGGGATCCTATTAAGTGTCAATAAAGAGGGTACCTTGAAACCCTAAATTTCTGATAGTAGATATACTTCTTGTCAAGTGAAAGGGAAGATTAATTACTGGTAGCACTTGGATTTTATAGAGATGTCAAAACCCACCCGACCAGGCCCAATTTTGGCCCGGGTTAACCTGGCCACAGGCCGACCGGGCTGAGGCCAAGTCGACCATGGTCGAGTCGACTAGGCCAAGGGCCAAGGTCGGGTCGGCCCAGCCCATCCCATCCCATGATAAATGGTTAAGAGTTTATAAAAGAAATTGTTACAAAAGAACTTAAGAGGTCATAAAAGAAATAAACAAGGACAAATTAATCAACTACAACCTTTAATTTGGTGAGATGAGGAGTAGGAGTTGATGTGACAACAAAGCCAATAAGGGTTGAGATTTAGTTATGCTAGGTTTTTCTTATTATATAGAAAGTAATAATAAGTTAGATATTATCCTAGTTGTTTAGGACTTAAAAGTTATTTAAGAATATAGAATTCTTAATACAACAAGATTCAGTTTTTTGGGATATTTTAGTTAGGAACACCTCTTTACAACTAGAACAAGGGTTCTAATCACTTCTCTCTATATATGAGTGTATTTAGTAGTTCAATAGTAACAAGATGTTGAATTTTCTTTCTAAAAACTTGTGTTTTCAATTAGAAAGTGTGATGATGCTTTCTTCTAAGAGTGATTCTTAGGTCCTAGGAGTGATTTCTAGTTCCCTACTTTCCGTCACTTGTTTACCATAATAACAACAACAACATCCTAATAGAAGTCCCACTGACACGAGGAGTCTAGAGAGGTCCAGAAGCATGCAACCTTACCCCCAACATATTTACTTCACTAAAATTCCAAGTCTTAACTTGAATTTTCAGCAACCAAAATCCTAAATTCTAGCCATATCAAACCTAAATTTCCAGACATATCAAATCCTAAAATTTCAGCTATTCCAAACTTGAAATTGCAAGACCCTTAGGTGAAATTCCAAAACTAAAACTCAAAATCTAGCAACCAAAATTTATAAATTTTGTGATTCTTAATCACTAGTTTGATATATCTTCTATTCTCCCACATTAATCCTACATCAATCTAATTGTTGTGTCTCTTGCACCCTAGCATAACCACTCGTTATTAGTATCTTTGAGTCTCTTCAAAGACTACTACTCCTAAAGGCAATGAGTAGAACCATACCTTCGTGGTAAAAGGGTCAACCTCCTCAAATTGGACAAATTATACATTTTAGTCCCTAAAATTTTAAAAACTTTGATTAACCCCCTAATATTACTTAATTGAATAATCTAGTTCGTATTTCAACAAATTATTAACTATTTTCCACAAAAAATACATAAAGGGTTAAACTTGTAACATATATAAATCCAATTTAAGGGACTCATCTCCAATTACAACTGCATATTAAATTAATTTATTAAAGTCAATTTCTAAACTACAATTTGTAGTTCAAGGAAAAAATCATGTTATCTTCATGTCACTCGAGCAAAACCTTGGTTTTTTTATATGTTAACTTAGTTTAACCAATTTTTCAATTTTTTTACACAATAAATTATCTCCTCAAAGATGGTTAAATTATTCAATCTAAATAATGTCAGGGCCTAATTGAATTTTCAACAACTTTGGTTAGATTAGCTAAGCTTGATCAGAAGTAGCACATTTTTCATCGTTGAAGATTTATATATATAATTAAAAAAATAGTGTTCCAAGGATTCTATACCAATTACTCATCCAAAAAAAAAAAGAAAAAAGAAAATTTATAGGAGCTCAAAAATACTTTATCTGGCTTAAGCCAACTAGATAAGGGATTTAGAAACGGAACACAAAAGGAATCACAGTTCCTAAAACAAATAATGTCGTCAATCTTTTGAAAGGAGTAATTGATTACTCAACCTCACATATGAATTTTAAAATTATGAATGGAGAATTTTGCAAAAATAAATGTAAATTTTCTTTTTTGACTACTTTCATCTCTTCCTTTGGTAAATCTAAACAAATAAAGAAAAAGAAAAAAAAGAATACAGGTAGTGACACTCTCATTGGGCTATTAAAAGGAGACATAGAACAGAGATAATGGTACTCTTAGTAAGTTGATAAAAGGAAAGATAGAAGAAAGGTAATGGTGATCTCAATAGGCTACCATAAAGAAAGACAAAAACTTGTAACACTCTCAATAAACTATTGGAAGGGAAGATAGAAGAGGGCTAATTGCACTATCTATAAGTTGTTAGAAGAGAAGACAAAAAAAGGCTTAATGATGTTAAAGAAGAAGAAACAAAGGATTTTATGTTTGAGAATTAGAACTTAACTCTAATATCATGTGAAATTGAAATTAAAGAGAATAGAAAAGAAGAGAATATACCCATTGCTTTAAAGTAGCTCAACTGTAAAGCCTATGACCATGGACACGGATCCTAAAATGTTTTGAGGGGAGCTATTGATTGGATTTAACCCATTTATTTATTAACGGTAAGGCAGTACAATATTCAATAATAAGAAAATACAATATTCTCAATTAGTAATTGAACAACTTCATTATTGGAAACTAAACACTCCTAATTACTTCATTATTGGAAACTAAACAGTCCTACATTGGATACATAATATTTTTGTATTAAATATTGAATCTCTATAATCTTCGATGACCTTAATAAAATGTTATTGGAGATATAAGAAACTTTTTAATCCTGGGTGTCATCCTCGAAAAAAAAAACTAATATAGAACACTATCTCTCTCCTTAAGTGCTTTGCTTAAGTAATTCTCAATCCTAGGAAGTCTAGGCCTTGATCTATGTTTCATTTACTATTCACAAGTATGTTTCATTGTCTTTCGTTCTCATTTCTCTATAGAAATCCTTGGTGACAACTGTCACAGGAGTATCATTATTAATACGATGATGCGCTCTTTATGTATCAAAAATATGAGCATCATGAAAAAAGAAATAGGAGTAATGACAAGGTGCTACATAAGTTCTAGAAGTGACACATTTTTGCAATATGTTCACACGACAAAAGTTAACTAAAATCCCATAAAACATTTAGTATAAAAATCAAACCTTGCAATGGATCAGTTGGCTCTGGCAATTCAATCCAATCATAAGCCTTAACATGCATTGAACCATAAATAAGTTTGCTCAAAACGGTCATTCCAGGATGGTTATGAAGAGGTATGACTGAGGAAGGTGGCATGCAAAAAATTCCAATCTACACAAAAATCAAGATATTGATCAAACTAACAAATCTCTAAACAGTTCCTAGTTTAGGAAGAAATTCATGAAACCATGCCTATTTCTATTTACCAAAGAGTGTGTTTGAAAATTTCCTTTGCATGACAATTTCCTTCGCCAGTTCTCATGAATTTGGTTACAAAAAATAAAGTTATAATATCAAAAGTGGGAGATTTTTTAGTGGTACAATTCCAAAGGATTCTTAAAGATGGAATAATATATTCATTAAGTTTTCCTAAAATGTTCTCTTCTTATTAGAATAGAATGCAAGGAGAAAATTTTCAAAAGTGTAAAACTAGCTTCACTTGTTGATTACTTTGATAGACTAGTCCAAACTCCAATTTCTTGAACCTTTGAACTATAGAGAATATTAAGTGAATCGCCTGAAGATAGAGCTTACAGAGAAGCTTTCACACTCATGTAGATGCAGATATTTGATGGGGGGTGATAAAGTCTGATGTCTCCCATTAAGCCCAAACATTGGACCTGACCAATTACGTACCGATTGTGCCTCCTGTTCGAGACCAACATCAGAGGGTTTCATTTTTTCTGAAAGAGAATTTTAAGCAGGGTTAAAAAAAAGCAACAATAATAGGAACACATAGGTTTTAGTTCTTTCAAGAGTAAATAAATAAATTAAAATGTTGATTCATGAATGCTTTGCTCAAGCATTGAATAGCCTACCCACACACAAAATACCATTACTTCGGTAAAGAGTAATATTAAAATTTTCCCAGTGTATTGCATAATGTCTCTAAACAAGTGCTTCTTTTGGATGATGAAGAGTTGATCTCATAGAGACCATAGTAATCCTCCAAACATATTGGTGCCTTTAGAAATTTTAGTTTAAATCCTTGCAAATTTAAAGTAACATGCTTACCAAACACACTAAACATTGGACTCAATTTGGAATTAAAAATAACTTTAAACTACTATTTCTAAGTATACTTTTACAAAAAGACCTCACGAATTCTACGACTTAGCTCACCACCAAATGACTATATTGATATTAATCCCTTCAAAGATAGTCTCATGGAAATATATATTATGAAAAATATAAGTCACAAGCACATTTTAGAATAATACATAATTATAGGATACTACAAAATAATGCAAAGTCTACCTTTGGAGTACACATGCAATAATCTCTCAACCATTTATCCATTCCCAAAAGTATCCTAAAGGAAATTGACAAGAGGCTTATGGATTTCTTGTGGAACGGCTCAAACCAAGGCAGAAGCAAAGCTAAGATCAATTGGGACAAAATTTGTAGACCTAAGCAACATTGGGGATTGGGCATCCATTCTGCAAGGATGAACCATAGGGTAAGTAAGGGCCAGAATTTGTGGTGGTTATGTTACAAAAAGGAGGATTTATGGTTTGTGTATCCATTAAGCACAAGAGTATCTGGATCCTACAGTCAAGGCAAAATATGTCAAGTACTCTCAAAGAAATTCTAGAAACTAGACAATGGATGCAGAGCCAGATGTTCCATAGGATTGGAAATAGAGAAAGCACGTCTTTTAGTATGATAATTGGCACTGTAAAGGTCCTTTATATAAGGTGGAGGAGGTACAGAGCTTGAAATTGGTGGTGAATCCAACTTCCAAAGTAAGTATGCTTATTCAAGATAATCTGTGGATATGGCCCTTCTACAATAGTAGGAGTGCCAGCTTCATAATATGGAAGAGTCGCCTCAATGTCAGGAAGGAGAGCAGGATGAAATTCAGTGGCTAGCAAATAACTCAAGGAAGTTCAACACAAAAGCTTGTAAATCACTGTTACAGGCTACACAGAGCATTAAGGCAGGAGTGGGAAGCATTAGTATGGGATAGTGATCTTAACCCAGCTCACTCATTCATCTTATGAATGGGAATCAATGGAGGGTTGGTTACAAGGGATAAGATCAGGTTCTCCATTAGCAATCTGAATTGTGAGTTATGTAATGGGGAATTGGAAAGTATGGAACACCTCATGATTAGATGTAGATATACCAGACAAGTCTGGGATCGGATGCAAAATATACTCACGTGGCCCGACCAACAGATTCTTGGAGTGAAACTATTGCTTGGATGAGGAAAATTAGAGTGCATAATGCGGCTGATCTCAAAGCTATCAGGTTACATTGGGCAGCCTTGGTGTACTACATATGGAAAGAGCGCAATTGCAGAGTATTTAAACAAGTAAGAAGAAGCAGTGAGATGGTTTTTTAGGACATCTTCCTACGTTGCAGATTGGCCATGTTAGCCAGAGGAATAGCTGCAAATCCGACAAGTAGCATGAAGTGTAGATGAGGATTGGAGTAATATTAGACTAAGTGGTCTCGCAAGTTCCCTCGATCTCAAGATGTACACAATTACTAGGAACCATAAATCTCTGTAATCTAGATTCTATGGATTATACTAGTTTTGTCCTCTAGATTGCATATATTTTCTTATAATGAAATCTAACAATTTTCGAAAAAAATAGATAATAGTCCTATACGGCATGTAACGAAGTATACCTATAAAAGGAAATTGAGAGCATACATAGATAGGACACACATACACCTACGTATGTATGCTCCCATATATATACTTATACACACAGAGACATATACATAAACACTCAAAGAGTGAATGTGGAGAAAACCAGTAGAAAATTTCAAATAACGTGGTTCCAACAACAAGAGAATGATTATGATTCATGCAAATTCTCCATTTCAAAACTTTTCTAAAACATGGACCATAACAAAATAAGAGATTTCATTTCTCCCCTCAAGAACATTAAATTGGAAAAATCTTCTCACAAGAAGTTTTTGAACCCATTGGTTTTGCATAATTTCCAATCTAAAACCCCCAAAGGATATTCATTTCTAAATGGATACAACCACAATACAATGATTGTTATGAATAGCCCTAGTATATAACCAAGCCACTATGGAAGGTACAACCTTACACATTCTACATGCAACTCATTCTTACGTATTTCTTTTGGAATAGGTTTCAAAAGCCATATCCAACTCAACCTCTAGGAAAGTGGATACACTACTATAGAAGTAGGATTGTAACAAGTGACTAGATATTGATAAAATAACACAGCAACGAGCTTAACTCGTTATATAATTAACAAAGGCCCAAGTTCACATCCACAAAGTTTGTGCATATCCATAGATGGCAAGCTAATTAATTTGAAAACAACTATTTTCCAATTCCAACACCTAGGCTAAGATATTACATTCTCCTACAACATCATATAAACATTAAGGCTAGACTAGAACCATTATTTAAGAAATCCCTCAAAGCTCATACTCAAGATCTGGAACACAAGCAAAGAAGTTTTTTTAGACAAATAAGCATTTCAAAAGCAAACCATTAATACAAAACTCACCACCATTTTCCTTTTTAAGCTTGCCCCCTACCTATAGAATCTAAAGGAAAATAAAACAATTGTAGATTGTAGCAACAGAACCAAATTCGTAATTTTTCTTCTCTTTTCAAGATTGAAGGAGATAGTGTGATTAATCAGGGTACTCAAAGACAAGTTTGCATAGAACATTAACAAATCTTTTCTTGCTCTTACAAAAGTGAAAACTAAATAGTAAGCAAAGTTTTCCGCAGGGATATCAAGCATTTAGGTAGAAAGCGTCAATAAATATCAACCATGATCAGCAAAGCAGAGTGGATTCATATCCGAAACAAGAGCAAACAGTAAGGAATATGAGGAGAGCAAAAGAAAATTACCCAGCATATTGCGAACTTTCTCCAAGGCTTCTTCGGAAACGGGCCCGTTGGGCGAGAAGGAAGCTTTGCAAGTATTGTAGAGTCTCTGTATATAGTAAGGCATGATAGAATGCAGAATAAAACACTATAAGGGACTAGAAAGAAACGACCCAAAGGCAAATTTGTCTTTTTTTTCTTTTTTAATTTCAAGAAAGAATCAATCTCTTTCGAGTGGAATAACTACAGCAAATGGGACTCTGTAACGCTTGGAACTTTTTCAACCAATCACAGATTCGATAACAGATCTTCATGGCACTGCTTCAGCAACCTCATATCTGTCTCTCCCTAGTTTAGACAGGTACAACAAATTGAAATAACAAGCGGATAGCTAGTCAGAGAAGAGGGCAAGATAATCTGGTTGGCGGAAGACGGCGTAGATAACATACCTGTGGTTGCGCACAGAGAATTGGCAGCGGTGGAGAGAGAGAGACGAGGCGAGGTGGAAGAGAGAAGAAGCGAGTGAGAGGCGTCCAGCGGAAGAGAGAAGCAACCCAAAGAACACGAAGTTCCTGGACATGTTCGGGAAACTTATGTTCGGGAAAAGAAAAAAGAGAGTTTGTCAAAAATAGAGTTTAAATTAAAAGATAATTTAAATACTAATATTCGTATTAAAATTTAATTTAAATATATTTAATTTAATTTTGTTAAATTGACGTCTTCCTTAGCTTTCCTGATGCTTTATATTCATCTCTAAAATTATGTCAAAGGCATCATTGTTGACTTTGCTCGTAAAACTCTATTTCTCTCTCTATATTCCTTCCACAGCGATCCTTTTAAAGGTTGCCAATGACAATACCAGATTACCTGTTGTTTTCTATGTTCATGGTGGTAGGTGGCTTCAAAGTCTTTAGGTCATCTTGCAAGAGAAGTCTCTGCCTTTGTCATTTCTTGTCAACTTTATGATTGCTTTGATAGTTGATAGAAATAACATCCAAGACTCTTCAAGCTATGGCAATATCATCATTTGTTTTCTCGTTAAAGATAGTGCTGGTGGCGACTGTTAGTTTATGACCTTGTTGTATCTAATCGGTTGGTTATAATTTAACGTATGACATTATTATTTAATTAATAAAAAAGTTTTCTTTATCTTTGTATATTAAGTTAATTATATTTGACGTTTTAATATTAAATGTCAAAATCTCAGAATAATTATTGTGCAATTGAAACTATGATGAGAATGTAATTATGATATTTAATTTATATTTATGTATTGTTCTTAAATGTTCATTGTAGTTTCATCAAGACGGGATATTATTAAAACAATTAACACACATTATATTTCTTTTTTATGAAGAAAGTAATTGATCTCATAAATTAAAGTATGGAGATACTTAAACTAATATGTGGGTGCTTATTAGAGAATAAGTCACTCAACTGACCCTGAATATGAGAATCTCAAATAAAATATTACTTATGTGTCTATGGATTTTCTTATAATGATGATTGTATAATTGATCCTGTGACTTGAGATTGCTAAGGTATTTCGTATGGGAATTACTGTGTTTTACTACTTATGAACTGCCAGTCGGTAGTATTTAGATGCAGTATGAACCATATGGAGATAGTTGAGTGATTAGTAGCTTTGCCTTCTGGCCTTATAATAGAACTAAATAATTATTACTATATTCCAGTTATTACATGAAACATCATTTCTATTTCTTATTTAGATTTGAATGGATTTGTCTTTATTATTAAGAATAAGAGTTCTTTTTAAAAGATGATGTTTTTTTATAGATCTAAATTACTTACAAATGGTTTGTGTGAGATCTCTTGTTGTTAAGGGGAAAGGCTATTTCGTCTTCACAAGTTTGATGGAGAACCCTAGCTTACATGTCAGGGAGGATGATAGGGTGACCAAGAAGGTTAAACACCGAGATCCAGGTGTTGCTTCTCATGGATACAAGGATAGTTTGATGGCTGGTGCTGTGTTAGAATCGACCATGGAAGATGTTATGGCAGTCAAGAAGATTACTGTAGCGCCCCTTACCACAGAATACATATCGGGACGCCCGGAGGTCATTTCGGTACATATCCTACGATAAAGGCGAGCTACATTCTATCTTTTCATTCACTTTACATAGCATCGTATTAAAATTTGCTTCTAAAGCATCAATAGAAAATCCACAATATTTTGAAACCAATTTTTTCCTCATTCTATTTCTGAAAACTTAAAAGTTTACAAAGTATCTTTCAATCTTTAATATAATGTACATCTACAAACTCTAGTACAAAAGTACTACATTGATGAGGAAAATATGAAAAATTTAACTATGTCATCCAAAAATCTCAGCTAATCGACCTTTGCGCCATAGCTTCACTTCAAACACAATCTACACGGTAGTAGAGCCACGGTTGGGACCCGGTTTTGGATCGGGTCCCATTCTGACGCGATTTGCTTTCGTTTGGTAAATCTGATTCGTCGTTTTGTGCTTCTGTTTTTGCTTCCGCAATTTGTTATCCGATTATTCGAATTTTTCGTTTCATTTTTCGGTTGGGGTCCAGTCTCGAGATCGGGTCCCAACAGCCACTCAAAAGCTAGAGTCATCTATCGGTTCTGAAAAGACAACATTGCAATTTTGATGAGTTTTGCGAACTCAACGAGGAACCATCATCGATGGTTTACCCAATAATCACACTTCATAATTAGCCACTAATAGCCTACCTTGCTTCAATTCCAAAAATTCCTGCATCTTCATGTCCAGATAAATCTTGAGCATATAATTGTCTCTGAAGACTCTCAGAAAATCATCCCACTTTAGCTGGCAAGGCCTGGTGAGATTGCCTGGGACAATCTTCCACCATTGATATGCTGGGCTTTGCAATAGGGACACTGCATAATCGAACCTTTCATCAGGCTCGCAGTCCATCTGGTCAAAGACCCTCTCGGTCCTCTCTAACCATCCCTCGGCCTCTGCAGGGTCTGTGCTGCCGTAGAAGTCCACAGCTCCCTGCTTCCGAAGCCTATCATACCTCCTTTCCCTTCTCTCGGGAACTCTAGGAGGCATCTCCTCTGATCGAGGCACCGAGGACTCTCTACTGGCTCCTACCGATCCAAGGTCAGCTGG
>JANVCL010000009.1:4852464-4862935 GCA_026546855.1 Erythroxylum incrassatum
TTCGATTATACATCACGATGTTGTATGGTCTTTTCCACAGAATATTTTGAATATTCAGGCCATATGCGATCCAACAGCTCCACCACAACGAATTCAGTCTTTCAAGGTCACCATGGCGAAGTTATATTTGTCGCCGCGACGAACTTTTCCTGAAGGGGTTAGTGGGGTTTCTCTCGAAGAATTTTGGCAGATACAATATGATTGAGGACATAATCATAAGAATGGATTTTCGTTTATCTATTGAAAAAAATCAGAATGGTATGAGACTTTAAGCTTCATGATTTCAT
Source organism: Erythroxylum incrassatum (assembly GCA_026546855.1). Classification (NCBI taxonomy): domain Eukaryota; kingdom Viridiplantae; phylum Streptophyta; class Magnoliopsida; order Malpighiales; family Erythroxylaceae; genus Erythroxylum; species Erythroxylum incrassatum. Next base: position 4,852,752 of record JANVCL010000009.1, read on the forward strand.
TGGATTACGCTCACGTTTGTATGACGAGCAATAATACGCACACGTTTTATGATTCAAGTGTTAGACTCTGGAAACGGGGTCCAAGAAAACCTACTGGTGATGAGGATATTAGAAGAGCTCTTTTTGATATGAAGCCTTGGAAAGCATAAGGTTTTGATAGGTATCAAGCGGATTTTTATCAATCCCAATGGCATATTGTAGGCAGGGATGTGTGTAATGAAGTCAAAAATATTTTTGAACGAGGAGATATTGACTTTAATATTAATAAAACTTTGTTATGTCTTATTCCCAAAGTGGAGGTTCCCAAGCAAATTGATCAGTTCAGGCCAATTGCTCTCTACACAGTGATGTATAAATTAATCACTAAGACCATTGCTAATAAAATCAAGATGATCTTGCCTCAAGTGGTCGAGCCCGCTCAAACTAGCTTTTTTCCAAGAACACATATTACTAATAATATTGTTGTTTCTTAGGAAGTTATTCACTCTATGAGAAATATGCGCACGAAAAGGGGTTATATGGTATAAAAGTGAATCTTGAAAAGGCGTATGATATAATTCGATGGGAATTTCTATTTGATACCCTTCATGAGGTAGGATTACCCCAGGCCCTCATTAATACTATCATGGAGTGTGTTTCTGGTAGCTTTATGCAACTTTTAAGGAGTGTAGTATCACGGATCACATTCTGCCAACTCGACGTCTGTGCCAAGGATGTCCCCTGTCTCCTTACCTCTTTGTGTTATGCTTGGAAAGATTATCCCATGGAATTTGTAAATCTGTTGATGAAGGGAATTGGAAATCTATCAAGCTTAGCAAAGATTGTCTTTTGCTTACTCATCTTTTCTTTGCTGATGACCTTATCCTTTTTGCTGAAGCTGATAATTCTTAAGTTGATATTGTTAAAGAGGTCCTTCAAGACTTTCGTGCTTACTCAGGTCAACGAGTCAACTATTAGAAAACCCTGTTTTTTTTTTCAAAAAATGTTCATGCATTAACGGGAAGAACCTTAAGTGATAATTTGGAGTTTCAGGAAACTAATGACTTGGGGAAATAACTAGAAGTCCCTCTCCTCCATTCTCGAGTCACTAAGAAGAGCTATAGGTATATCCTTGATAAAATGAAAGCAAAAATTTTGAGTTAGAATTCTAGCTGTCTTTCCCTTACAGGTCGTGTTACTTTGGAGAATTCTTCTTTGTTTCCAAGGTCGTCCTTTGCCATGCAAACTTCTAAGATCCCTGTAACTATTTTTGATGAGATGGAAAAAATCAGTAGAAGTTTCATATGGACAAAGGAAGATGATAGAAGGAGCCTTTCTTTAGTTGCTTGGGATAAAGTGTAGAATTCTAAGGGAGCTGGAGGTTTGGGTTTAAGGAATCTTCATTCGGTTAATATATCATATGCTATGAAAGTTGGGTGGCATATCTTGATGGATTCTAATAGTTTGTGGACTAAAGTGCTTCGCTCCAAATATAATTTCAGCAATGATATCCCAAATAATATTATTTCTCCTGTCTCTTGTACTCCTTTATGGTGTTTGGTGACTGCGAATTGGGATGTTATGATTTCTAATGTCTTCTGGGCCTTAGGTGATGGGAATGCGGTTAAATTTTGGAAGCATAGATGGTTTCCGGGTGTCTCAGAGCCTTTGCTACAAGTAGCTAGTAGGCTTATTCCGGATAATATGATTGATAAAACTCTCTTTTTTTGTTTCTAATGATGGTGATTGGAGATGGGACTATTTTTCTTAGTTGCTCCTAGCTTCAATTTCCTTTTATATTGTTGCTACACTTGTGCCTTTTGATGCTTGTGGTAGGGATTCTCTTTTTTGGGGTGTGTCTTCTTCAGGAATTTCTATTTTGACGTTTGTTGCGTATGACGTTTGCAAATCACTATTTCTGAAGCTAAATTCATTCAAGATACCTTCAGTAAAATGCCCTCGAAGAATAATAGTCCTTCGGTTTCAAGGTTAATGTTTTGGAAATGTCCGCATTCCCCTTTTATGAAGCTCACATTGATGCTTCTTTGGCTGCTTCTACGGGGATTGTTGCAGGTGGATGTTTGATTTGTGATCATAATGGTCGCTAGAAACATGGGTTTGTTTTTAAAACGGGTCGTTGTTCTATTCTTTGTGCTGAGTTGTGGGCCATTTAGTATGGTATTCAACTCACTCATAATCTTCCTATTTAGATTTTCTTATAGAAAGTGATAATGAGATTGCTATCAATATGTTGACTAGTGGTGTCCAAGAAAATTCTAATTGTTTATCTCTTGTTGACATAATTCAAGACTTACTGAAGCGCTTCAACAATGTGGAAATCTCTCACATTTGTAGAGAAGGGAACTTTGCTGCTGACTCCCTTCCCCACCTTGCTTATGATTTTGCTCCTAGTTTTCATGTTTTGGAGCAAGTTCCCACTAGTGTTAGTAGATGGATTGATCATGATTGAATAGGAGTCTCTTATGTTAGGTGGCTTTTTGTTTTTGTAAGCTTTTCTAACCTCTTTTCTTACAAAAAAAAAGGTTTGTATGAGATAGATCTTGAAAGTCCAGTTCTTAATATAAATAGCAAGAAAAGAAAGTTAAGTGACCAAAATTCATCTTATTTATGGAATTGAAGGTTAGGTCATATTAATAAAACTCGAATCACAAAGTTACATAAGGATATTTGGATCATTTTGATTATGAATCATATAAAATTTGTAAATCTTGTTTGTTAGGAAAGATGACCAAACTACCCTTTAGTGGAAAGGGAGAATGTGATAGTGAATTACTAGAGCTAATACATTTAAATGTATGTGAGCCTATTTCCATAAGTGCTTGAGGTGGATTCTCATATTTCATTATGTTCACAGTTTACCATTCTAGATATGGCTATATGTATTTATTGAAATAAAAGTCTGAATCATTTGAAAAGTTTAAATAATTTACACTTAAGGTTAAAAAACAAACTAATAAAATTATTAAGACACTTAGATCAGATCAAGGTGGTGAATACTTAGACCATGAGTTTCTTAGTTACTTAAAAGAGAATAGGATTCTCTCACAATGGACTCCTCCTACAAATCCACGGCATAATGAAGTATCTGAGAGGAGAAATCATATTCTATTAGATATGGTACATTCTATGGTGAGTCACACAGTTTTTCCTATCTCCTTTTAAGGATATACCATTGAAATTGTTGCTTACCTTCTAAATAGAGTTTCGTCCAAATCGATTAACAAGACACCATATGAGATATAGACTGGCAGAAGACCAATATTGTCGTATTTAAATATTTGGAGATGTGATGCTTATATGAAGCGTGCGATATCTGATAAGCTTCAAGCTAAATCAGATAAATGTAAATTTGTAGGGTACCTAAAAGAGAGTATCAGATAATAATTTTACTATCCTTTTAAGTAAAAGATGTTTGTCTCAAGACATGCCACATTCTTAGAGAGAGAATTTATTCTTAAAGAAAGTAGTGGGAGTGAGGTAGAACTTAGAGAAGTTTAAGAGCCACAAATTCGCATCGAGATGGAACAAGATTCTCAAGTTGATACATATGATTTACAACTGAGTGTTCAAGAGATGCATAGTCTGTGACACACTAGTAGGATACGTCATCCCCCACTAGATTAGATCTAAATATTAAGCATGAGAAGGATAATGTATCGCTCATACATGATGAGCTTACTACTTTTAAAGAAGCAATGTCTGACATTGATTCTTTAAATGGCATGAAGCCATAAGATCTAAAATGAAATCCATATACACTAATCAAGTATGAACTTTAGTGGATGCGCCTGATGGTATTATACCTATTGGATGCAAGTGGGTTTTAAGAGAAAAACTGACACGGATGGTAATGTGCATACATACAAAGCGAGGTTAGTGGCTAAAGGTACAAACAAAAAACAAATAATTGATTTTGGTGAAACCTTTTCATTAGTAGCTATACTAAATGCATAATGATATTATTGACTACGGTCACATATCATGATTATGAAATTTGGCTGATGGATGTCAAAACAACATTTATTAATGGGAATTTGCAGGAGGATGTGTGTTGTGCCAAAATAAGTTCTAAAAACCTAGGTTATCCCACTCATAAGTATATAAGTTAATTGTAATCGAATATCCAAGTCTATCTTTTAAGGAGATGAAATTGGTCCACTCAAATTAAGATTTAAAGAAATTAAAACAAAATAAACTAAAAAGTAAAGTAATTTAATTGGAAGCAAAGAAAAATTGATTAATTAATGTAGTGAGCTCTTGAGAAATTAATTTCACTAATTTAATATCCTATCATTGACTAAGGCAAATTAATTGAATAATTGTCTTGCTAAAATTAGCAATTAGGTTCTAAAATCAAATCAAATAACAAACTAGATCTAACTTTCGTATTCAACAAGTTTATTATCGAAATCAATTATTTAAACCCAACTGATAATTACCCATTTAAGTTAATATATTTCTAATTCATAACTTAAGACTCTGTAATTTTTTTTCTCTAATATTAGACTTTTTCTCTAAATTATTCGTTTAATATCAAAGTAATGCAAAAGCTAGTCAGATTATTACATCTAATAAATTAAGAGATCATAGAAAATAACAAGACAATAAAACAATAACTTAATCATACATAATCAATTAAATCAGTTCCATTAATTCTCAAAAATAAACAATCAACCCATAATGGAATAAAATTTGTTCGTCAAATAGAGAAATAAAAGCAACAAATAGATGAAATAACTTCAACAAACAGATGAAATAAGTTCAACAAACGAATGAAATAAGTTCAACAAATAGAATGAAAAACTCTCAAACGAAGAAGAGTGGTGGTGAATCTCCTGCCTAATGTAATCGCTGTCTATTTTTACTCTACTGACCTAGCTCACGTTCAGGCTTTCTACCTTATCTATCCTTGTTCTGCTTAGAAATGGTTGCTCATGCTTTCTATCTTTTCTCTCTTTTGTTTTTACTTATATCGACTACTCTCCTATTTTCTATTCTTGCTCTGCCAACCTCTCTTTTTTTCTATAAATTTTCTATTTATACAGAGAGAATCTAGGTTTTTTAATTCATTGTAATCATACAGGACTCGCGTGACATTTAATTCAATCCTAGAATTCTTTTGCATGGTGTTGAGAACTCTTACATGGTGGTGACTCCCCTTGTCATACGCATGACACTCACTTTCACGTGTGTGACAACTGACACCTGGGTGACTTTTGCCCAATTTATTTCTTTTCCTAAAATATTAAAAAGCAATTCCACATAACTAATTTCATTCAAATTTGGATCAAAAGGTAGGGATTTTTAACCAAAATCATAATATAAAAGCTAGCAAAACCAATAAAAATTAAACACAACAAGTCCCTCACATTTAAACTATGCTTGTCTCTAAGCAAAATTAAGAAAAATAAACTATACAAAGAACAAATAGTGAAAACAACAAATTTTCAAATAATGGTCAGAGATATCAAGAATCATTTTAATAAACACAACCCAAAAACTTAAAACTCATAATACTCCATGATCAAGCTATTCTCCTCATACTTTATCCAAAAGTAACAAGTACTTCAATTTAAAGAACCATTAAGAAGTGTGATAGGCACTCATTCCACTCTCCATCCTCTCAAGCATTCAAGGGTAGGATATATTCACTCATCATTCATTTCATGTAAGGCATTTACCATAAGCTTACTTACTAATCCAATCTCCACCACTTATATCAAACACAAACATCAATATGAAGGTCTTTATTTTTGTTGTAATGGGGCATGGTTAAGGGTAGGAAAAAGGAAAATCAAAGTTTAAGACCACAAAATTAATTGAGCAGTTAAAATAATATAGAACAATGAAGCATAAAACACTCATTTCTTTCCTTTCAATTGACAAGATTAGCACTCCCCCTTTTTTTATCTCTCCTTTTTCTTTTCATTTTTTGGTTGTCTTCTCTACCCTCCTTTTCTTTCTATTTTTTCTTTTTTATTTATTTGAAACAAGGAGATCAAGTTTACAAGAGGAAAAATGTAGAGGATGAATATAAGTTGTTACAACCATGTCCATTCCTAACTCAAAGCCAACAATATGCTATTATTCCCCCCCCCCCCCTTATTAAAACCAATTATTCCTTAAACCCAATCGTACCATTTCAAATGCTCAACTCGCCCTTATGGTAGGGATAATGAAGGGGATAAATAATCAAGGTTAAGGCTTATATTTTGGGTTTAAAGAAGGAAAGGGTTTCATGTTAATCTCAAAGGGGACTCACTAAGGGTAAAATTATGGTGACTTTTTAAGCAAAAAGGGGCAAATCCTAATTTCCTTCATTATTTCAATGTTTGCATAAGATTTTGTGATCTTACTAGTATTAACAAGCAAGTTCTTGAAATCCTTAATAATTAAAGTGCACTCTCAACAAAGAATACTTGATTTTGGTGTTTAATATTTCAAAGAGGCACAAAATCTTACTAAAGAAAGTGTCATTCATCCATCACAACAAGTTAATGTCCTTTTAATCAAAATCCAAGTCAATCAGCCTAGGCATGCAAGTATACTTATTTACTCATATTATGAATTTCTAATCCCAATAAGTTTACTTTATGGCAATGCGTCTCTAACTATTAAATGGGAAAAACACACAACATACAATTTTATTAATTAAACTACTACTCCCACCACACTTAAATGTTACTTTATCCCTAATGTGATAAGAAAATAGAAGAGGGACATAAGACGCAAAACAAGTATCAAACAGGACAAAAAGTAAAACTAAGAGAAAACTAAAACTAACAAGCAATAAAAAGAAATGGATAATCAATGTTGTGAATACCGTACCGGACCTGGTATCAGATTGGCTTTTGGTATGGTACTATATCGGTATCGGTCAAAACTGGGTACTGTTACAGACAATTTTTTAAATTTATGAAATAATCCTTGAATTTATTTAGAAATAGCAAAATAGTCCGTTGTCATATTGTACAGTTGTATTGTATACTTTATAAGTTTACATCAACCTTGTTTCCAAAAACCATAATAATAAATAATAACCAAAATTAATATGAAATAACAATAATTTTTAGATATTTCACATATAAGTAATAACCATGATTAATATGAAAAAAAGACAATTATCATCATACAAATATAAAATTTAAAAATATACAAATTATTTAAAATATTACAATTTCATCATATAATAAATAGTAATTACATTAAAACATCCAATAAAAAGAATAATAAATATCCTTAACTCTCAAGTTATTATAATTTTTGACAAGCATTCGTGACGAGGAACTAATCAAGTAGAAGTGAAATCTGTAACAAAAACATTTGCAATTACACTACATATATATAATTTAACATATATATCAAATATAAGTAAAATTAAAAGAAGAGAAAAAACAAAAATCTAGAACTTCATTCAATCGTCTATAAGAGGATACCCGCTATAACTACACTAACCCTAGTTATCATTTGGTACAAAATCTTCATCATTGAGAGGAGCCTCGTCATCATTATCATTTCAATTCAATGCACCAAATGACATGTCAATGCTTTCCCAACCAAGATTATCATCCAAGTCATTCACATCTATCAAATCTGGTTCCTCATAAACTCAATCCGTCAAAATATCGATATTATAAATAGAAATTGGATCTGTTGAACTACTTGTGTTATTAAGACTCCTAGTAAACAATAAAATTTAATTATTAGAAAATTAGAAGAAATTATATCGAAATTAATAATGATAATAACATACCTTTCCCGAAGCTTTAGATTGTAACAAACAAATACCAACTCTTTCAATCTTTTGTGCTCCAATCTATTCTCTTTCTTGGAATGGATGAATTCAAATGTGCTCCAATTCTTCACAGCCTATTACACTCACAAATTGACTTAAAACCTGAATTGTAAACCTTTGCGATTCTAGAACACCACTTCTGAATTGATCCCACGAAGAAAATATAAGTTGTAAGATAACAAAAGTAGTGTTACAAACAAAATAAAGTGATAATTAATTTTCAACAAATAAGAAAAAGAAAACAACTAATACTTGGATGAAGTTTTGCTCTTTGTAGAATAGCAATTGACTGTAAACAATCCCCATAAGACAACATATAAAGCTCCATTTATGAGCTTAAGAGGTCTTGCATCATTTCATGACCAACAATTGTTGTAATAGTGAATAACATTCCTCTATTAACTTTAGCTTTCTTTGTAAAATTCGGAATGAAAACAATGGAGAAGAAAGTTGCATTTTCCTTCTCTCATTGATGATTGCAGTATATGATGTGCATAAAGAAGGCCTATTTTTCATATTGGCCTTGGTTGCTTTCTTCGCTCTTTCCACGGCGTAAAAAAAACCCATTGTTAGCTTTTGTACACTATTAGCCAATCGAAGTACCCTCACCAAAGGCTTACAAATAACAAATTGGCATTGAGACCAAAATTCTCTATCTTCCAGTATAATGATGGAAACCTCTAATCCAACATTAGAACTAGCATGCTGAGATGCAACCTACTTATTACTTGTAAACATTTGTCTTAACTCTTTCTTTATCAAAACAAAAGACTGAAGTGATATGAAATTTTTTGCAAATATTATCACACCAGGATGACATAAATTCCTACCATTGGTAAATTCCTTTCTTATTAAATTCAACACCTATGCAAGATTATAGATGAACTTGGTCACCTTTTTAGCTTTCTGCATAGTCTTATCAATAATAGGAAAATACTTAAGATTTGTTATATTTTACAGCATTAGGTCAATGCAATGTGCAGCACATGGAGTCCAAAAGAAAAAAAAGAATTATAGCTATGTTGTTACCTTCTTCTTACCACTTTATAAGTGGAATCATTGTCAGTAATGAACTGAACCATATTTTCTGGCCCCACTTCATTCACAACTTCATCAAATATTTCAAATAAAGTATCAGTATTTCTAATAAAGCTAGATGCATCAATATACTTTAAAAACATTGAGCCATTTGCAAACTAAACCCAAAAATTAATAATAGGCTCTTTTCTCTTATTTGTCCAACCATCACATATGATTGAACACCCAAAAGTAGGCCAATTCACTCTTCTTTCAGTCAAATAACTTTTAATTTTATAAACTGACCAACTCAAAAGTTTACCTCTTAAGTCATCAATCGAAGGAGCTTTATATCCTAGACCGTAAAAGGTTATTGCATCCACCATAGGCTAATAAGAGTAAGACTGGGAAGAATTGAATGATGAACTTATATCATACCACCATCTAGCTACTACCATATCGACATTGTGAGCCACATTTCTTGATTGCATTATAATACAAATTAAAGGTTGGGCTCTAGGAGTTGTTCGTGTTGCAAAACAACTAGTCACCTGCCTTCCTCTTTTCCTAGCATTAGGTCCAAGTGCAACATTAACTTCTTGCTAGGCCTAAGATAGAACACTAGCACTAGCACTAGCACTATCACCTTCAACATTTTCACAATCATAACAAAAACTTGCAAACGAACTTCTACTACCAATTTCAAAATTAAACCTTTCCCTTCTATCTTTCTCATAGTGATTTTAACATCCCAGATCATTCGCTTACAGATATTGTCCACTTTGGGCTTTGACCCAGCCAAGCCCTCGTGGTTTTGCTTTTTTAAGGCCTTCCCAGGAGGTTCCCGATCCTAGAACTACTCTCACCCAAGCACATTTAGCCTCGGAGTTCTGATGAGATCCGGTGCATTAGGCCATGAAAAACACGTCTGTAAGGGAGAGGTATCCGCACCCTTATAAGGCATACTTTGTTCCCCTCTCCAACTGATGTCGGATCTCACACTCTCTAACCCCTTAGGGACCAGCTCTCTTTGAGGTCCAGCCTAGCTGGCACAACGGTTCAAGTACCGGCTCTGATACCATTTGTAACATCCCATATCACCCGCTTATAGTTATTGTCCGCTTTGGGCCTTGACCTAGCCAAGCCCTCACAGATTTTCTTTTTTCGAGGCCTTCCCAGGAGGTCATCCATACTAATAGTACTCTTATCTAAGCACATTTGACCTCGGAGTTCCGATGGGATCTGGTGCATTAGCCCATGGAAAATGCATCTATAAGGGAGAGGTATCTCTACCCTTATAAGTCGTACTTCGTTCCCCTCTCTAGCCGATGTGGGATCTTACACTCTCCCCCCCCTTAGGGCCCACCCCTCT
>JANVCL010000009.1:4865920-4877617 GCA_026546855.1 Erythroxylum incrassatum
CAACTAAGCCCTCATGGTTTTGCTTTTTTGAGGCCTTCCTAGGAGGTCCCCGATCCTAGAACTACTCTCACCCAAGCACATTTAGCCTCGGAGTTCTGATGGGATCCGGTGCATTAGGCCATGAAAAACACGCCTGTAAGGGAGAGGTATCCGCACCCTTATAAGGCATACTTCGTTCCCCTCTCCAGCCGATGTGGGATCTTACACTCTCCACCGCCTTAGGGCCCAACCCTTTTTAGGGTATAGCCTAGCTAGCGCAACGGTTCAGGTACTGGCTCTGATACCATTTGTAACATTTCAAATCACCAGCTTACAGATATTGTCTGCTTTGGGCCTTGACCCAGATAAGCCCTCACGGTTTTGCTTTTCCTGAGGCCTTCCCAAGATGTCACCCATCCTAGAACTACTCTCACCCAAGCACATTTAACCTTGGGGTTCTGATAGGATCCGGTGCATTAGGCCATAGAAAATGCGTCTATAAGAGAGAGGTATTTGTACCCTTATAAGGCGTTCTTCGTTCCCCTCACCAGCCGCTGTGGGATCTCACATTCTCCACCCCCTTAGGGGCTGGAGGACCTAGCCCTCTTTAGGGTCTAGCTTAGCTGGCACAACGATTCGGATACTGGCTCTGATGCCACTTGTAACATCCCAAATCACCTGAGGGATCGACACCTTTAGTACTACGCTAACGAATCGTGCATTTGCGTATTATCAAGGGTTAATATTAAAACTTACACACAACTAACTCACTATCACTCAATTAGGTCACTTTTTTTATTTGGCTTGGTTGGAGTGTTATTCTAACGTTTTGATTCGAAGACAAACATTTTGTCGTGAATGCCCTCGATTACTCTGCTATATCACAGGTCACAACTGGTTAACAACTTTACTCTTAACCTAATATTTGTTTCAAAAGGGCCAGGGGAATAATTATTTATTTAACACACTTTTTTTAAATACATATAACTTTAGCTTACCTCATTTTTTTAGTCAATCATTCTCATGAACGTGGAATAGTATTGCTAATTAATTCAATTAATTATAATTATAAATGTATAATGATAAAATTCATAAAGTGAAAAATGGGTGTCATATCCTAATTAACAAATATATTCATCCCAAAGACACCTAAAACATAAAATTCATAAGTTACTATACCCTTACAAATTACATGACCTTATTCAAAGCCAAATTAATTCCATTCTATTCTTGTTTGACACATTAATACAATTCACGCATTTGCAACAAAATTTTTACACTATATTAACCTAATAAAATCTAAGACAATATGATATGCAAAATTCACACACATGACATGTCAACGCACAATCCTCCCCATACTTGGACAACATATCGTCCTCAATATGAAAAACACACACAATATTTAAAGGTAAAAATGATAAGAAAAATAGAAATAAAAAGAAAAAGGTTAGAGCATGAAACTCGTTAAGGTGATTGAGGCGGTGACGGTGTTGTTATTGAAGATCAAAGTGAAGACCTTCCCTTAGCTTTCCTATTCATCATCTTCTGTTCCTTCAGTTAACTCCTAACCTTGGTTCCATAACTTTTAATCACTTCCCAAAAAAAAAGAAAATTAGCTATCCAAACCATTATAAGAACATGAAAATTAAAACCTAAGTATTAGAATTCAAAACAAAACTAACTACACAATAATTACAATCTAACTACCAAACATGCCAAGTTATGGTCATTAGCTTGACCTTATATTCTTCAAAACTCAGTCAAGATAAATTATGAGTGGCTTGCTTCCACCTATTTGGTCAATATCAATTTAGTAGCTTGTAAATAAGTTACATGTTGTGAGATAATCAAAAGGAAATAATTAATAAAATAAAATAAACCAACTAATTTCAATAGTTCCCTTTCAACAAAAAATGTCAATAAAATAGGGAATAATAAAACTCCCTGAATCGTCTATCGAATTCAATAATTTAACTTCTAAGAAGGTGAACTATTCTCTTTCTTCCTTAATCACCTTCATTTCCTCTTGTTTTTTTTCTTTATGAATAGAGACATATATATCTTCTTGAACCTCTATCTTTGTTGTCATATGTTCGTCATTCTCTTCTTCATCAGCTTCTTGAATAGAGACTTCCTCATATTGTTCAAACCTAATCTCCTCTATCATCTGTTCTTCTTCCTCTCGCTCTTTTAAAGGTTCGACTTCATGAATTCTCCTGAATGAGTTACCCTCCTTCAGATTCTATAATACCTTATTTATTTTGAATTTCACTTCTTAGTCACCAATCTGAAGGATAAGGTTGTCTTTCTAGACATTTACCAAATCCTTTTCAGTGTTCAAAAATGGTATACCAAGCATTAACGGAAAGTTTCATTCCTCTTTAAAGTGTAGCATGACAAAATCCAAAGGAATGAAAAACTTATCCACTTTTACAGGTACATCCTCTACTAATCCTAATGGTTTCTTTATCGATTTGTTTGCCAATTGAATAAGCATAACAGTTGGCTTTATATCTTTTAGCCCTAGTTTTCTAAAAATCGACAAAGGTATAAGGTTTATACTTGTGCTTAAGTCTAATAACAATTTTGAAATCTCTAAATTACTAGCTACACAGGGTATAGTAAAGCTCCTAGGATCTTTCAACTTTGAGGGCATATGGTTGGTAATTAAGGAGCTATAAGTTTCTGTCACAGCTACCAACTAGTCATCTTCTTAAGTCCACTTGTCAAATAATATGTCTTTAAGAAACTCCACTTAATTAGGCCTGCATTTCAACACTTCCACAAAATACAAGTAAATTTGTCATTTCTTTAGCTTTTCCATGAACTTTGCAAATGGTACATCCAACTTGTTCTTCTGAAGTATTTGTAGAAATGGTATTTTTGGTGAGTAAGAAGGAGGAGGAGTATAGGTAGGGTCCTCATTCTTTTCTTCATCCTTTTTCTTTTTCTCTTGGTCTTCTATAAGGTGAGTCTCAACTTGTCTTTCTCTCAGTTCTTCTATCTCTTTCTCGCTCTTAAGTGTGATAGCCTTAAATTGTTTCCTTAGATTTACTTCCATATTGCTCGAAAGACTCTCCACACTTCTTGTAGACAATGTATTAAGTAGCTAGCCCAATTAAACCTCTAAATTGTGACTAGAAGAAGCATGATTTTCCACTACTTGATTGAATCAAACTTTCATCCTCTTCTGAGCCTCTTCCATGTTTATGATCATGTCCATAATCTTGTCCAATTTAGAACCCTATAAAGTGGACTCTCCTTGCCAAAATCCTAAAAGGTCTTAATGTCCCATTTAAGTCCTTACATTGTTAGACTAACAGAAATCTAGGTGGTTTTGTCAGCCTAGATTGTACATGTTCAAATAAGGATAATTACTTTCCTGATCAAATTGTGCATCATTGAAGTTCAATTGAATCACATTGTTGTTTTCCATTAGGAAGCAATCAACTGTGATATGACTCTCTCGTCCACATAGTTCACACCCTTGTTGAATTACTTTAAATGAAGAGAATGGGGTGGCTGTCAGCCTATTCAATTCCTTGGTGAGGTTATCGACTTTATCCTGCAATGTTGTCACTAAATCTACCATAATCATTCGTGAAATTCCTTGATGATAGACATTTAACCCTAGGCTCATAAAATCCAAAAGGTTCCTTTGCTCTCCATCATGTATTTCCTACATCATCGTTCTTTCTATCTCTTCTTGACATTTAACTTTTCGGATTCTTTATTATTGTCTTGTGATATCAAAATTGAGGTGTCTTCTACTTTGCGCTCAAACTTCCTTCTCTTTTTTTTTGAATTTCTTGTGATTGGGTACCATAATCATAAGGGAAATAATTCCTTAAAAAAATGAATTCAAAAATTCCTAAACTAATTCCCCAGCAATGGCACAAAAAACTTGTTGAGCAAGTTTTACCTAATATAAAACTCTTAATATATGTAAGTATACAGATTGTAAACTTGTAGTAATTGAGATATCAATACCACAAGGAATTAGCTAAATGAATCTAACTTTGTCTAAGATTATGAAAACAATTTGAGAGAAAATAAAATTCAAAAATTAAACAATCAAATCAAATTAAGCATTTAACCACTTAACAATTGAGTTGCCACAATAAAACAAGAATGATCAATTATAAAAGTACATGATTCATTCTATCATCATTTTGCTATCTTAATCATTTTTTATTCAATAGGTATCAATCCTAAATTTCTCAATGATTGATTACTCTCTCTCAAGACCTAATCATTTAACCCCAATTAACAATCCCTAATTGATTCCAAAATTCCTTATTTATAATCTATCGATTAACAAAAGTTGCCTAACATTTTTAACTAGTTCTTAAGCAATCTATCAGATAAACAAGTTCTTACACAAGATCTCTCTTCTTATGATTATCAATTTGATATTTGTGTGATTTATTAGGTTGTTAACTCTCATTACCCAACCCAATCAAATTACTATTGACTCATTCGCTTGATTTGTTGTAGAAGTATAGGCAAACATAAATATCACAATACCTAAAACATTTCATTAAAATAAAAAATAATCAAGTCACAAAATGAGTCAAGAAAAAAATCCTAATATGAAATTAGAACATCATCAACGTGTATAACAACTTCCAATTCAGTTTACACATCACGTTTAATGAAAATAAAAAAAGGAAGGAAAGAAAAACTTAATTTGAAGCTGAATCTGCAAATTTGGTAAATGTTGGACAACTGATGATCTTCCTTGGATTAATCTCAATTTGGTAAGACAGTGGTTGCTCCTTTTTGGAGTCTTTTGTTCTTTTATATCTTAAGGTTAAATTTTAGGGCTTACTCGAGTCATTTTGTTCCAAAAATAACCCCAAAATGTAAAAAGATACAAAATAGGTCACGCTTGGAAAGTGTCTGTCACAATCGTGACCCAGGATAAAAACCTTCTGTCATGATCGTGACAATCCATGCATGAATGTGACCTTACCTTTTAGCTTAAGCATGTTCTAGTTTCCTTCAATCTTCAATTATTTGATTTCCAACACTCACAAACACATCAAACACCTCAGAAAACATAAAATTAACATCTAAATCATTCTCTAAACCATACAAACACTTAGAATATAAACATACATTAACAGTAACATAACTCTAAGTCAATACACTTGATAATCATATAATAAGCGCCTAAAAACACACCTAAACATCTATGAAAATATAATATAATTTACACCTATCAAAAACCACTATTGCTAACTTTAGATCATTGGTGGGGTAATTATACTCATGCTTCTTCAATTGCCTTGAAGAATAGGCTACAATCTTATCATTCTTCATGAGAACACACCCTAATCCCTGTCTTGAGGCATCACTATATACTACAAATCCATCATTCCTTGTTAGTAATGTGAGTACAGGAGTTGTCGTCAGTCTTTCTTTCAATTCATCAAAACTTTGTTGACAGGCATGTAACCACTCTAACTTCTCCTCCTTTCGCCTCAACTTGGTCAATTGAGTTGCTATTCTAGAAAACCCTTCAACGAATTTCCTATAATATCCTACCAATCCAAGGAAGCTCCTGACTTTTGTTACAACAGTGGGAGGTCTACAATTAGTAACAACTTTAATCTTTTGGGGATCCGCGCTAAGTCCCTTAACTAAGATGACATAACCCAAGAAAGCAACCTTGTCTTGCAAAACTAACAATTACTAAACTTAGTGTACAACTAGTGCTCTTATAAGGCCTATAATACTATCTAAAGGTGTTCTACATGCTCTTTATGACTGCTTGAGTACACCAATACGTCATCAATAAAAATGATCACAAACTTATTTAGGTACTCTTGAAACACCTTATTCATTAAATCCATAAAAGCAGCTGGATCATTCGTTAATTCAAATGGCATAATTATGAATTCATAATGTCTGTACCTTGTGCTAAAGGTAGTTTTAGAATATCGTCGCTGCGAACTTTCAACTGATAATAACCTGATCTTAGATTAATCTTCAAATACACCTTGGATCCTTGTAACTGATCAAATAAATCATCAATCTTTGGGAGCGGATATCAGTTGGGAATTGTTACTCTATTCAGTTGTCTGTAACCGATACACAACCTTAAACTCTTTATTTGTCACATTTTTAGGGGAAAGTGACGTTCCTAGCAACATTCCTATATCAACTACTTTATCTTGTTATTTACATGAAAGGGAAGTAATGTACCAGTTTTCATGGCTTTGAAACATTAACGTTGCTTATGACAATATCTTAGCACTTATGAGGTGCTGGATCAATCCCAATCGTGACTCTCTTATTAGTGAAAGTTAAAGAACCTATACTTCTACTCTTTTAACTTAGTTTAATTCTGCCCTGCCCATACACTTACTGGTCAATATTTAAGTGAAAGCTTCGTCCTTCGTTGTTGGTGTTAAGTGAAAGTTTCAACAACAGATTATCCTTTTTCTTTTCTCTGCCTTTTCTTATATATACTGTTCAACATCAAAGGTGCAATCATAACACATGGATTTGATAACATATTATATGAATTTTATTCTAATTTTTAACCTAAGATTACCGCATTCAGATAAGCCAAACCACCATATAAAGAACAAGGAGATTGATTTCTATTAATTTGTTTGGCAAGAATCATAACAAGGGTTGTCAATCACTACCACACCATCTCTTCTTTGAAGATCAAAATTCAGGAACAGGTACATCCTCCTGATCAGGACGGGCCAGTATCCACTCCCCATCTTCATCTCTCATCATTCCTTTGTTCTTTTCGATCCACCATGACTCTGGCACCAAGCAATCTTTTTTTAAGAACGCGCAGGATTTATTCACCAACGCTAAGCTCCTCTTCACCTTCATCTCAAACTCTCTTTCCTCACCATTCCATCCTGCAACCACATGTAACATGGCCTGCAAGTTATGCCAATCACTCGGGTTCATCGATTCCTTCAATCTCGGAGACTTCCTAGTATCAATAACAAGCTCAATTCCTGTGCGCACATACCCCAATAATCCTCCTGGATAATGTGGAATAACGTCGATCTTATTCACAATATGCAACAAGTTAAGGTTTGGAAAATTGTCAAACCTTTTGTTGAAACCTTTGTTTCCAACTTGTGGGGAACCGAACACAAAAGCTGCTACTGGTATGTTAATACCGTTTTCAACTATATCAAAGGCTGCGATTATCGATAAAGCAGCACCAAGACTATGACCTGTAAAGATTATGCTTAAGTTTTCATCCTGATATTTTTCTAACAACTCTTTGATTTTGGTCATGAGCTGAAACCTCAAACTTACTTTGGTAAAAGGTGACCTGTGGTCCTCAGAAACATAGATGGTTAGCCAACCTCTCATCACTTTTGCCGATTCCTCGTCATCATCGTCGCTGTCACTACTATCATTGCTAGTATTACCTTTATCGTAGCTAACCCTCCTCAGCAATGGCGAAACAGACTCACTTTGAACCCCGAGGATGTCAATCCACTCGTAGTTTCTAGTGGTTCCACGGAAAGCTATGTAAATTTCTCGACGGCCAAGGGATTTGGTGTACTCATCGGAGGTGACAGCGATATAGCCGATCCAGTTGGACTCACGGTCCCATGATTCTCGGGACTGGGAGTGGAGAATGAAAGCTTCGGGGACACTGACACGAGCAGTGCCGTAGAGAAAACATGAAACTTGATAATTTTCTGCGTCTTGGAGCATAACCTTTTGGAAGAAATTAGATTTTCCATAGCGGCATGTGCCACAGTATTTGGAGTTTTGGTCGTTGTTGAAGGCATCGTATGTGGCCTGACAGAAGTCGCCGCAGCGGAGGATGAGTCCCCGGAGTTTGAGATCTAAAGGGTCGAGAAGATTTTTCCATTTGCTACTACCTAAGAGCTCAGGCCATGTTGATTGTTGTTGTCCATCAAATTGTTTGGTTGTTGTGTCCATAGGAATGGTACTGATCGAGTAAAGGAAGGTCGGAGAGGGAATGGGCTGAGAAGAAATCTTGGGAGGCAAGAACAAGAACACTCCATAGTTTGTTTTAGTACCTACTTAACCGAAATGTCAAGGCTTGGAACTTGGAAGTCATGATGATATTATGACCCAACAAAACAACCGTGCGCTTAAGGAAATTGTTAAGTAGTTTACCAACAACCAAAACACCTCCTTTTTTGTAAGGAAGCTAACAGGAGAATTTCAATTTCTTTCGTTTAGGCCAAACTTTTCGGTGTGATCTCACGTGAGAAGAAACAATCTTTAAAAATAAGAGATATATGGTAGAGTTATACAATATCATATCAAATTTAGTTCACATGGTGAGAACTTTCATATTCTTGGTGTCTTAAATGATCCAATATTATCAATTTAGTGGGTATGAATTTCTGGTTTTATGGTAACTAATAATGTGCTTGATGGGAGCACATTCATATAGACTTTCTTGCAGATTTTGGGGTCCCTTAAACTTCTTTTCTCTTCTTAAACAAACACTATCAAATTAAGAATTGAGAGTTTAGAAGAATTCTAAGACGCAGACTCTTCAAGCAAAGTCAACAATGGCTGGAGGTATTTTGTTTTTCTTCCACATTTAGTTTATATGTTATTCCAACGAATATTATTGTTAAATATATATGTTAGAATTGACTTATATTTGGTATCAAAGCTATTTTAACCTCTGCCTTTTTCGAGTTTTTGGAGAATTTCAAATTTTAGAAAGTTTTCATATAATTTTTTTTCAATTTAGAGTTATTTTTGGACTTTTTCTTACAATTAAAGGTATAAATCTTCTATTAAGTATTTTAGAAATGTTTCTACATTTAAAAAAATAGTTTTATGGTATTTTTTTAGTCTAGTTTTGTTGGTATCTGACGAGTTGCAAACCGGATTGGTTTTACCCAACTAGAGGTTAAAGAAGACGTTGCGTAACCGAATCAGTTTTACCCAACTGGAGGTTAAAGAAGACGTTGCGTAACCGAATCAGTTTTACCCAACTGGAGGTTGAAGAAGACCTCTCACTAAACGATGTCGTTTTGGTTGTTTATTAAAGACAAATTATATGCAGTGACGACATTGTTTTATCTGTTGTTTTAATAACCAATGAAACTAGATGATGTCGTTCTATTTGTTTTTTTTATAGAAATTAAAAAATTTCATTAAAAAAGGGAGGATATACATATGAGGTACAATGCTAACTCATCAGACAAGGTTTAAGCACATGGAGACTTAAACGGCGTCGAGGGCAAGAGTCAAAAAACAGACAACAAAATCATACGGGAGATCCCCAAACATTTAGGGCAAAACGTCTTGGCACTTTCTATAGTAATCAAAACCAATTACCCAATTCAGCCGGTATGAGAGATAGCGATCCGAGCTCCTCAAAGCTGGCGAGATCTGAGTATGGCGATCGGCTGAGTGTGGAAAGGATTTCTACAAACTATAGTAGCATGTTGCCTTGAATATGGGAGGATAGAGGTAAAGATGATGGCGGAGATGGCCATGGCGAAGAGGGACTTGCCGTCGATCGATCCGTAAAGGGAGAGCAAACAGGGATATGGAAGCCAATGTTCCAGGAGAAAGCCAGATCTGGCCAAAAAGGTAAGTGCACTTCAAATTGATTTTTCTTCTGATTGTCTGGTACCCTAGTTTCTGCATAGTTTGTGTGGGATAGAGTAGCTGAGCTACTAGAATTAGAGTCGCCAGATATGAGCCACTCCCCCACTACAATGGAGGTGTAACTGATTCACCATCAGTTGCTCTCTAATTGTTGTGGTGACGATCTCAGTGAGTGAATTCAGTGTAGTTGTTTGGTTCTTGAACCTTCTGCAGTTCCTCTCTTTCCATATTGCCTGAACACACGTAGCCAACGATAGTAGGGTTATGTCTTTGTCGTATTTAGACAAATTCAAAGTAGGTAGCTCGTGTATAATAACAGGTAGCTGCCAGGCATTTAGATCAGGCGCACAGAGAGCGGAAACTGTGAACCAAAGAGTTTTAGAGAAGCTACATTCAAAGAAAAGGTGGTCTCTGGATTCCTCCTCTGTATGAAAGAGAATACATTGGGTAGGGGAGGTCAAAAACTTGAGTCGGTCCATTGTGCTTAGCCTATTCCTTATAGCCAACCAAAGCAGAAAACTCACATTAGGTTTGAGAAGCCTGTGCCAAACAAGAGTGTCCCATCCTACCCTATCCTCAGTCTAAACCTCAAATGCTCTGATTGCCTTAGTGGTAACCTTCGAGATAGGAATTCCCCTCCAGAGGTAAGTGTCTCCCCCTTCCTGACGGACAAGGGGGAATGTGAAGGTTCTGAAGTTCAGCCTCAGAGAGGGTCCATTCACCATTAGAAGAAATGGCCTGGAGTTTAGCATGCTTAGGGATACGATGTAAAAGTGAAATGGCCATACTATTATGGATTAAAGGACCATTCCCAGTCCAATTATCATACCAGAAGGAAAGTTTATCACCCTCTCCTATTTGGCAAGTAATGTGTTGATAAACCTCCTCTCTCATGCCTAGGAGCTGGTTGAAAACCCAAGTGTAGGTAGGCTTAGGCTTCAGAGACCAGAAACTTCTACCTTTTAAAATATAAGTATGCATCCATTTAGTCCATAGAGATTCTTGGTCATCTAGGAGTCTCCAAATTCTTTTAGACATTAGGAGTTTGTTTTTAGTAAGAATGGAATCAATACCCAGTCCACCTTCGGCCTTAGGCTTACAAACATACTGCCAAGCTATTTTAGCCATGCCTTTCTCCCCTTGCTTGTGCCCCCACAAGAAATGTTTCAGTAGCATTTCAATGGTTTTAGCCAACCCTTTAGAGAGGAATATATATGAGCTCCAATAAGTATTCATGGAGAGGAGCACAGATTTGATAAGTTGGAGCTTACCCCCATAAGATAGGGTTTTGTGTGTCCACAAGGTTATTTTCTTCTGAATCTTCTCCACCAGAGGAAGACATTCACAGAACCTAAGCCGTTTGGAGGAGATAGGGATCCCCAAATAGTTTAGAGGAGGAGGCTTAATAGCCATACCCGTAGCAAGAGCTAAGGCACTTGAAAGATGAGAGGCACTCTTAGAGAGAACAATGAAGCTTTTATGTATATTGGTACATAAACCAGACATCTCTTTAAACTCCGAAAGGGTATCCATCAAGATTGAAACCGAATGGACATTAACTTTGCATAGCAGGATGAGATCATCTGCAAAACATAAATTAGTTAGTGAAATCCCTTTACATTTTGAGTGATACTTGAAGTTTGTCTCTCAAGAGATTTTGTATTTTAGCAATTGTGTTAGGACCTCCATACATATAAGAAATAGATAGGGGGAGAGGGGGTCCCCCTGACTCATGCCTTTTTTCCTTTGAATAATCCAGTAGGACTCCCATTAATCAGAATTCCATAGGATGCTGTAGAAATGCATTGATTGATCCAATTAATAAAGGAGGAGGGAAAGTTCATTTCTTGCAGCAACTTAAGTAGAAACCCCCAGTTAACACTATCAAAGGCTTTTTGAAGATAAACTTTAATAGTACAATTAGGAGGGCCTCTCTTACTAGTATACCTTTTAAGAAGTTCCTAAACCAGAAGAATATTGTCTCCAATATCTTTGCCAGCTAGAAATGCCCCCTAATTGTCACTGATGAGAAAGGGCAAAACCTCCTTCAATCTATTGGCCCTTCAATTTTATTACATTCTAGTTAATCATTAAAATCTTTTAGGAAATATTGAT
>JANVCL010000009.1:4897655-4910935 GCA_026546855.1 Erythroxylum incrassatum
CTCACATTAACATGCTAATTAAGTCCTCAAAATCATAAAATAAATCAAAGTCTCAAAATTCATTAAATCATGATTTGTTTAGGACATTTTTCACATCATCAAATTGAAGGAATTTGCTAAAACTTCCTTATAGAGAAATGTTCCTCATTGTCTCAATTTCATAATGTCATTAAAATCATTTAATTCAGTTTACTACTCCAAAAGTTACACCTCAAACATTTCGGACTATCCTTGTGCTAAAATATTTTCCTGCGATTTACTTCCATCCAGAAATTGATATTCTTAAAGAGTAAAATGAAATTCGAGTCCTTCAGAACATTTGTAGCCCTATTTCTCTAGTTTAATCCAAAATAAGAATCACCTCATTTGGATGACTAGAGCAAAAGTTATGGCCAAATTACGTTCAGCTCTAACTAATCTAATACTGAACACTAAACCCAACTTCAATTCAGAAATTGAAAATCTTAGGGGCTAAATTGAAATTCAATTCCTTCACATGACTTGTAACCCCATGTCTCTATTTTATTTTGCAACAAGAATTAGTTCAATTGGATCTCTACACATCAAGAATTTATCCAAATTCTAAACCATGTTTAGAAAATTATCAAAACAATCCTCCTCAATTTAAATCTAAAAAATTCATAATTCTCTATGGACAGATAGAGGAATGTCTTAAAAATCTAACGCTTTAAAAACCAAATCAATCAGATGTCGGACGGAAAAGATATAAGAAAAAGAATGAAAGGAATTCAAATTAAAAAAATAGAACCGCAACAGTAGCTGGCTCGCGATCACAGAGAAAAATAACCGGTTCGCGATCGCGACGGCTTGAGATAGCGAGCCTCGGAGAAAAAGGGCTAGCTCGCGATTGCAATGGCTCGCGATCGTGAGACGCAGAGAGAAAGGCCAGCTTGTGATCGCGAGCCACAGAGAAAAACTTCCAAATTTTCTTTTCGACATGTGAACTTATAAAATTCAAAAATTTTCACTCAAAACTAAAAAAATTGCAAATTTGGTATCATTGGAAAGATAAAAACAAGCTCTACATCTGTTATGAAGGACTTAAAAACCAATTTAGCCTCTAAAGGGGTCAAAAATCCACTCAAAGTTTCTGTCAGTAATGATCATACAGAACAGTAACAGAAACTTCTAAAAATCATAACTTCCTATTCCATAGTCCAAAAATTCCATACTTTACATAAATGGAAAGATCAAAACATAATCTAAAACTTTCATGAAGCACTTAAAGGCAATCTCAACCTTTAACTAGGTCAATTTTTCAATCAAAGTTTATGCCCTGTTAAAAATCACCTAAACAATATCCAAACTTTTAAATTTCACATCTTCCAATTCTCACATCCAAAAATTGCATACTTTATAGTGTTGGAAAGATTGAAAGACAAGCTACAACTTTCATGTAGACCACTTACTCCAATTCAGACCACATCAGTACGACGATTGGCCTCAAAGCACAGTACACGCAAACTTACCCTATGAACATTTTCCAAACACAAAGCAAAATACTCTTAACTTCGAAAGATCGTAACTTTCAATCCATATATAGAAAACTGTCATGCTTCATGGCGATAGACAACTCTCAACAGAAGCTACAAATTTCATGAAGATCATTTTATCAAATTCTGCCTAAATCAAGCTAGAAAAATTCACAAAGATTTCAGACCAAAAAATCAATTTACTATTCATCT
Source organism: Erythroxylum incrassatum (assembly GCA_026546855.1). Classification (NCBI taxonomy): domain Eukaryota; kingdom Viridiplantae; phylum Streptophyta; class Magnoliopsida; order Malpighiales; family Erythroxylaceae; genus Erythroxylum; species Erythroxylum incrassatum. The sequence continues at coordinate 4,899,362 of JANVCL010000009.1, forward strand.
CACAAAGTCAAACTTTCAATTCCCTATACTTTAACACTTCCATTTTTTTAACTCAAAATATTCACTCTAAATTTCATAACACATACATATTTCCTCAAAACCTCAAAGTCATCAAAAACCCAAAAATCACTCTTTTCACATCATTTCTATTAAAGCTCAAAACCACCCATAACATATCCATATACCCAAAAACACTAATTTCATGCAACCCTAATCATATCAATCCAATTTGCTCAAACTAACCTTGCTCAAATAGAATATTAAACACAATCATTCAAATTCATAAATTGTCTTTTTCTTTGCACATGACTAATTCACCACAAAATCCGCAATTAATGCTATTTTATAATTCAAAATCCCACTAAAAGATCAGGGTCCAACACAACTTATCAATGTCAATCAAATTACATATCTCAAAACTTCAATTGCACTAAATGCTTCAGTTATAACAACTCTTTTAGATAAAGAGATATTCCAACATTCATAATTACCTAGTCCTCTCTTCTTTTAACATACATTGCTGAAGATGAAGACAAACACATCTAGAGGCACACCAATGATGGCATATTTGCTAATGAGTCTTGTAAGAAGTTAATCTTCAAACATCTGCCCACAACATCTTCGACCAAACCGATTTGGTGCAATTATATCAACAATCGAGTTGCATTTACCTTATGGATTGCAATGAAAGGTAAGCTGAAAATTGTTAACAAAATTTTCAAATATATGCAACAAACCAACTGGTGCTTATTATACCAAAAAATTGAGGAAAACTGTAAACGTTTATTCTTCAAATGTAACTACATCAGAGGCATTTAGAGAGAACTTCTCAGAAGATGTTTGATAGCTATAGCATTAAACAGTCTGGACAGTGTCAAATCTTGGCATTCAACTAGCAATCACACCAACAACATTGCTTACAAATGTTTCTGGTTAGTGCTCTTATCGATAGTCACAACAACTTGGAATGAAAGAAACTACATAATCTTTCAAGACAAAAGTCTCCATAAGGAACAATTCAGTAAGCAGCTTGTGCAACACATAAGTCGCCAAATTAGCATTTAAAATAACAGATTGCAAGACAAACAATACGTCCTTTCCTTTTAGAATGCCTAGTTTTTTTTGGGTCATCGTTTTAATTTCTACTTGTAATCCTTGATAGTAATCTCTTGTGACATTTAGCAGTGTATAGTGTATGTTATATGTACAACTAGATTGTCTTTCAAGGCTTAATAAATTAAAAAAATTTCAAGAAAAAGTTAATTGAGACTATTTTATCTAAAGTAATTACACCACAATGATCATAAGGACGACATATTATTAATTTCTTATCTAAATAAAGAGAATTTGCTAGTTACTTATCTAAACAACATGCTAATTCAAGTTTTATTTTTTTATAATGTATGACCACAATGAAATTGTTGCAATAGAGATTGCCCTTATTCTACCTTACATCTAAGTAATTTCTACACAATACAAGACTTATGCACACAATTTGTAGCATCATGCTAGGCAATGTCTTAACTATTTGATTTAATCATTCAATAATGATAACTAAGGCATTCCATTGATGTAGGTTTGGTCAAAGTATTGGACACATGCCTACCATCATTACAAAATTGCAATCTTATCCATTGGCTGCAAATAAGTTGTAGAATTAGAGTAATAGAATTTAGAATCCAAAATTAGTGAAAAGTTGCTGCTTTGCTCCCGGAAGCCAACGTTGAAGATGAACCACAAACCTCTTCCGCGTGTAAAGAAATTATTGGTCGAGTAGATACACGTAGGAGTCGATGATATGGTTTGATGTCAAATTTATCCTGTAAAAGCCAAATATGTAAAACGTACAAAAACTAAGCTCTGGCAGTGGCTGTGTTGTTACTTCTCAAAGTTCACTGTTGAAACTTGAAACAAGACTCCGTTTGCCATTCTCCAGAGCTTCAATGGCTTTGTGTGCATATGGCCACAGCCAAAACCTCTCCAATTTTATCTTGAAAAGCAGGAGCATTGGCAATGATCATGTAAGAAGAAGAACGGATTCTATGATGGTTAAGATGGTGTCATCATCTTCATCAACTGGCGCAAAAGCATACGAGGAGGGGCAACTACAAATGCCAAAGTGGGCAGGACAGACCCCTCTTTCTCGTCTTGTTCAATCAATCATTGCCTTCAAGCCTCTCTATTCTTTCCTCAAGCTCGGTGCCAGACAAGTCCTTATAAGGTTCCCATTAATTAAGCACCTGTGACTGTAATCTTTTAAGTGTTTGAGCATGCCTGCTTTGTTTTCCAAATAATGTGCGTTGATTCTATCATGTTCAGTAGTGAAAGATGACTGTGTTTTGGACCATTTATGTCAAGGGCCTCTATCAATCTTTTGATATTTGTTTTCTTCTGGGTTTTTGAGGGGATTTCCCGTTGTTAATAGATAAATGTTGAGTGGGAACCACGTCGATCTGCTAGTGGGTTACGGTTATGATAATTATGTCTTCACAATGTACAACTATGGTTAATTACTGATACTCTAACTGATGATTTGGGTGAATTCTGGGTGAAACAGGACAGCTGAGAAGAAAGATATTCCATGGAGGGAGTTTACGAGGGAAGTACTGGAATCTGATGTCTACAAGGAGTTAGAAAGCGTTCAGAATTCTTCAGTGATATACCCTGACTGTGATTTTCTTCACTGCTTACAATGCTTTTCTTACAGATAATATGGCTCCTTCTAATGTTGTTATCGGGTAGACATAAGTTCAGAATCTGAAAACTTCTCTTTAAATTCAACTTATCCGAAATCCTCATTTGTCACAAAATAAACATTAAGTTACTTAAACTTTCGAAAAATAATTAAGTTACTTATAAATTTTCTTGTTTCTTTTCTAAAAAAAAAAATGTAGTTCACTCTTAACATTGGTCTTCCTGTAGTTTTCCAAGGGTGCAATTCTCAGTTGGAGATTACTTCAGCATAGATTTACCTACTCTTTGTAGGAAATTCACAAGTGATATAAGGATGAACTGGGTTATATACAAAAATATGACTCATAATCCATTGCCTTAAAGTTTTGTGTTCAGATATGATGTTCTAATTGTATATGGACTTACTGAGAGTAATGATAAAAGAAATCTTTTTCTTTTCATTTTTTCACAACTTTTACATTAATTTAACAAAGATCAGTTATTTTCCTTTTTGATACTTCCAAGTTAACTTGCCATTCCTTGTATATTCTATTCCCTTTGTAAATAAGTTGAGTAACATTGGCAAAATGGGCAATTTTCAGATTACCTAAACTCCTTCCATGCATATGATGAGGGAAATCTGTCATGGCTGGTAAGAAATTGTTTTAGTTGTATTTGATGATGTACATTGCGCATTTAGTAACATATTCCAACACTTCTGTTCTGGTTTTGAAGTTGATCTCCTACTTCATACTATTCTTTTCAAAATTTTAAGATTGTAATTTTCATAAATCAATTATATGAACTGAACTGGTATTCTGGTCAAACAAATCTAATATACCTTAGATTGATACCTCTTCATTTTCTTTCTATTAATCTGGTCAAAAAGAACATAGCTGGTGTGCTTTTGTACTGAATTTTTACTCTTTTACATCTACAAACACAGATGAAAAGAGTCCTCCTATGATAATTTTGTCTCTGATTCCAGGCTGCTGCAGAAGCAGAACCTGCAACCATGGCAATGGTGAGACGAGCAATACCTGACGCTTCTTCACTAGAAGAAGCAAATAGAGCAATGAGAGGAAATTGGCTTCAAACTATTGAGCAACATCATTTACAGCACTCTGGGAATCATGTAATAAAGGATATTCTTGATGTTGGATGCTCTGTTGGAATCAGCACTAGATTTCTTGCTGATAAATTTCCTAATGCAAAAGTCACAGTGAGTCTCAATATCCAATCTTAAAATTTTATTTCAAACTAGTAAGCTATAAAAATTATTGAAATTCATATACTCTGAAACTTAAACGTGGATGCATTGACCTCATGATAGCTTCTGAATCACATCTGGTACAGGGGCTAGATCTGTCACCTTACTTCCTTGCTGTGGCTCAATTCAAGGAAAAGAAAGTTGCACCCAGGCAAAATCCAATCAAGTGGATACATGCTAATGGGGAAGAGACAGGATTACCATCCAAATCATTTGACCTTATTTCCTTTGCTGCTGTGGTATGCCATTTTCCCAAAAGTAACACCCTTAAGCTTTTTAAAACAAATGACATGAATGTTTTCATAAATCATGAAACATATCTTATGAGCTTGACCATTATGGCGCAAGGTACATAGTGACTTCTGTAACATGCTTTCACAAGCTAAAGGTTTGCGAGATATTTTACTGCTTACAAATTAGGGATTCCTTCCACCAAGACAATTGAATCATAAAGATCTTTAGCCTCTTGATGTTGAATCTTCTTGACCGTGTTGATCTCTCATGGAACATACGCTATGTTTCTTTGACTGGTAATGCAAAAATGACAAGTTTTTTGTTTATACGAAGGGGCAAATACACTTTTTTTTTCCTCTAAGTTTGTCACTGCACAGAAGTAGAACTGGATTTGGTGATGTATTTCCGCTACTACGGCATAAATATACTCGAGACCTTTCATCAATTCCAACTTTAGATATCTGTTATCATTTTCTGAAGTAAAGTGCTTTATATACCATGGAAGATATGTCTAAGAAGGGCTAAACTGCAATGGCCGAAAGCTGAATGTTGGTGCATCTCTATTCTTCATTCAAACTGTCCTGTTATGAGATAGGAGAAAGAACCATGGACTATCTATTGAGGCAATGAAATCCTTTTTTCCTTTCTCCCACTACTAGTTTTGCATGATTTCTACTACACACAACTTTTTGTCCTGCGAATGCTGGCTTATGATGATAGTGTATGTAGAATACTCCTCACACCGTCCAAGATTTGTCATGTTCAGAACTTGCTCAGGAAGTGGATAGTGAAATTGTCTAGAAACTAGACCATAAACATAACAACAACAACTCTATTGCACAAGTCTCTCTGCTTTGCGAGAGTTGGGGAAGGGATATCAATTATGCTCAGCCTTTTCTTTGCATTTTATAAAGAGATTGTTTTTGTAACTCGAACCTGTAATTTTTTGGTTACATAATTTGTTTTTAAAATGATAACTTGATAATGAGAACAGAATTTGTTGTATGATTGCTGCCTTTGAAATGAAATTAAGATTGTAGTTGCTTTTTTATTGCTGTATTGCGAGAATCTCATACTGTACTAATACTATTAATGCTTACATTTAGAACACGCTTATACATGCAGTTACATGAATGTCCCGAAAGAGCTATAGTTGGTTTACTGAAGGAAGCATTCCGAGTACTTAGGCCTGGAGGCACAATTGCTTTGACGGATCAAGCAGTAAGGCCTAATTCCTCAATGTCTCTTTTCAATGATTTTCAGATGAAACCATTAATCGTTTTTCTTTTTCTTGCAGCCAAAATCAAAGATCCTTCAGGTATGATCGAGTACTTTATTCAGCATTTCATGTCATTGATCACATAAAAGTAGTTTATACGCTCCCTTTGGCCCTTTGTTTGCATTCTGAGTGTATGACGGCTGACTAGCTATTTGTTAGGCTTAATTATTTAAGATAATTGAATCAGTTTTAATCTTTGAACTTTGATTAGCGTTATAGGTTTACACACGTGCTTGAGATGACATGCTTCTGTGGCAGATTCTTATGATGTCAAATGTTGTTACAGGAATTGTCTCCAGTTCTATTTACATTACTCAAGAGCACAGAGCCATTTTTAGACGAATACTATCTGACTGATCTAGAAGGCAGACTAAAGGAAATTGGTTTTGTTAACATAAGAAATGTTCTCACAGACCCGCGACACATGACTGTGACTGCCACTGTTCCACGTTAACCTGCATGCAATTGGAATTGACTTGTGTTCAATGCACATTGGGTATTCTCGTTGAAATTTGGTTTTGTTTTGTTACTATCTCTACATCCGAGTAGACCCCTTCCAAAAGTTGATCTCAAATAAACAAATTTAATTTTATAGATCTAGGTTTTAAATACTTTCAGCAAAGAGTAATGAAAGGACTCGTCCTGGAGTTTCCTTTTTGGAACCCAAGCGAAGCCCTTTTGGCAACCTTATGATAGCCCTTCAATCGATATCTGACTCTATTGCAGAGTTTCCACAAAATCAAGTCATTCAACTATTTAAAACTTTAATAATAAAAAGCGAGGAAGTAGTCGGAAAATTTTGTTTTATTTCATTTTATTGAAAATTTTGACAATATAACAATTGCATTTTGACATTGCCAAAATTTTCAAAAGTCCTGTAAAATTTCAAAACATTTTTATATTTACATCAATTTCTCAACTATAACAAGTAACCCTAAATAAATAATTATCAACAATCACTACAATAAACTCCAAAAAGTTAAAATATGTTCATGCATTTCATTTAAAAGCCTTTATAGACATCTATTCTTTACACAAATGTAAATATCAAAATAACACAAGCATAAAGTAATTGTAAGGGAGTCCCAATTATTGCAGTACTTGTATGCATATCTAAGGTGAGTTGTTTAAAAACATAGAAAGAAGGGTGAGTTAAACGAGCTTAGAGAGTGTAATCAGTTTATAAAAAAGTTAAACTTTTTATAACAATATAAATGCAATATTCCGTTATAATCATAAAGCTCATGGTAAAGTATTTTCTATAACAATTTATTTGTACATCATAATAATTGATACTCAAATAACATTTCATAAAACACAATTTCAATTTTTCTGAAATACTATTTCGAAATATTTTTTTCAAAATTAAACTCATCATATAAAAGTTTCCATTTTTCATTTTTCATTTTCCCTTAACCAATAAACAATGGTCGCAATAAGTTTTATGAAAACTTTTATACTGAAAATAAGTCATTCACGAGAATTGGTACCATACAATGCCCCTCAAATCGCTTGTATCATAAATAGTGGCGGCACATGATTTTCTTCACTCAACATAACCCGTCACTAGTTTCTTTACCATATGGTACAATATGTATAAAGTAACAGAGTTGGTTCTGTATCGTTTACCCGTAATAGGTTAACCGCTATATACCGATAGTTAAGGAGCTGGCTCTGTATCGTTTACCCATAATAAGTCACAGAGCTAGTTTTATATTTCTTACCCCTAACTAGTTAATCACTATTTACAGGGTTGGTCATACAAATCGAATGAGTCCGAATGAGCTTTAAAAGCCCTAAAATGTGCTTTAATGATTTAACTGATACTTGTGAATGAAATCTAGCTAATTTGGTGAATAGTATTTTTAGATGAATAGTGAATCCGGTGTTAGAATTATGCCCATGACCCAATCGTTATGTAATATATTGAACACTTTAGTTTTGTTATTATTAATTTTGATTAATAACATAGCAAATGATTTTATTATCATATTACGTTTATTTTTTTAATTCTAATATGATAAGTCCTTGATTAAATTTTATTCTAATGGAGATTATGATAATGAGAGTCAAGTCTTTAAGATTTAATCTAAAAATGTTCTTGATCATAGGTATCAGTACAAGCCCAAATTGCACAATTGAGTCCACACGCCCAAGTTGCCAAGTCAAAGCATATCCCATCATATCGGCAACAAACTTCCCTCCTAATCTTTGTAATCAAACCGTATCAGCTGTTACAACAAAATTGAAGATATTTAGGCTTATTGTAGATACTGTTTTCCATTCAAATGTATACTTGTATCTGTATAAAAGAAAAGCAAGGTGATCAATAAGATCGATTCATTCTTCCTAAAAACTCATTTTGTTATATGGTATCAGAGCTTCTGACTAACGCCATTCTTTTTTGATCCCAATGGCCATCACTTCCGCAACCACTCCTACTACTGAATCTGCTGTTATTGCCATTAACCCAGCTGCATAAGCTCCCCTCAAGCTCAACTCGAGCAATTACCTAGCCTGGAGAATGCAATTCAATAGCCTTTTCATAGGTTATGACTTGCTTGGCTACATCGATGGTCCACCAGCAACAATAACCACAAACAATGTTACAACCCCCAATCCACAATATCAATTTTGGATCTGACAGGACCAACTAATTCTAAATGCAGTCATTGGTGCTTTAACACCCACCCTTATCCCATTTATTGGTACCGCCACCACCTCCAAGGAGGCATGGGACATACTAGCAAAAACTTATGCTCAGGCTTCTCGAGGCAAACAGAAACAAGTAAAAGCTCAGCCAAAGAAAATTACCAAAGGTTCGATGTCCATCACGGAGTATATGCAGGCCATCAAAATTAAGACTGACGAGTTGGCTTTTCTAAAGGTCCCTATGGATCTTGAAGATATTATTGATAAAGTCTTTGAGGGATTGGATGATTCCTACATTGAAGTCAAGCGTCAAGTTAGTGCAAGAGATCTACCAACTTCGTTTGATGAGCTGCACGAACAATTAATCACTGCTGAAGTAGACATGGCTCTGGTTCAAACAACACAACTTCCTGCCACAACCAATTATGCAAATCGATCAAATGGCAGGAGAAATAATTCAAATCAGTCAGGTAATCAATGGCGTCCACAAGGACAACAAACCAATATTCGCTCTCCTACAGGTCAAATGCAGCAATAACAAGACACCAACTGGAACCAGAATGGCCACAACACTTACTGGAATCAGGTTGGTATGAACAATTCCGGTGGCACTCCGCATCAACCACGCCCTTACCTTGGAAAGTGCCAGATTTGTGGTGTTCATGTCCACGCAGCCACGCGTTGTCCCTCGTTTCGCGTTGTTCCCACAGCCCCAACTCAGCCTCAGGCGATGCCACCGCGAGCCAACTATGCTGCCACGTCTGCTGCTCCAAATTAAGCATCTTGGATTCTTGATTCTAGTGCCTCGCACCATGCCACCACTGACCTGCAAAATCTGTCCTTGCACAGTCCATATACAGGCAATGAGGATATTATGATTGGTGATGGCACTGGTCTACAAATCAGTCATACAGGGAGTGGTACAATTAAAGCTTTAAACAGAAATCTTAAACTGGATAATGTCTTATATATGCCGCATATGCAAAAGAATCTAATTTCTGTGTATCAATTTTGTGCTTCAAATAATGTATCTATTGAGTTCTCACCATTTTCTTTTCTTGTGAAGGAGTTGATGAGTGGGAATCCAATACTCAAGGGCACGCCTAAAGATGGGATGTACGAATGGCCAGTCAACCCTCCTCTCATACAAGCCTTCTCTGCAGCCACACCATCCCTCCTTGACTGGCATTCTAGACTAGGACATCCTGCAAAACCCATAGTTCAACAAATCTTAGCTTCCAATCAAATAAGGTCTATTTCCAATTCTGCCAATTTTCATTGTAATGCTTGTCTCTCAAATAAAAGTCATAAATTACCATTTGCTCAGTCTACTCTAGCATCTACTAGACCTCTTGATATCATTTTCTCAGATGTGTGGACCTCTCCATCTTTCTCTACCGAGGGATTCAAATACTATGTTATCTTTGTCAACCATTATACCAAATACACATGGATTTATTGTCTCAAACGAAAATCTGAAGTCTATGATGTATTCATTCGATTCAGGGCTATTGTTGAAATTTTTTTGACACCACAATAAAGACACTTTATACAGACAATGGCGGTGAATACAATAGCCTATCCTCTTATCTCTTGACAAATGGCATTTCGTTTCGAACCTCACCCCCACACACACCCGAACACAATGACATATCCGAAAGAAAACATAGACATATTGTAGCAACAAGTCTAGCTCTACTCACCCATGCATCAATACCGACATCCTACTAGCCACAAGCCTTCATACTGCAGTGTATCTTATCAATCGCATGCCAACTCCCAATATCAACATGAAAAGTCCCTACCTATGTCTATTTCACACAAATCCTAATTGCTCTAAACTCAGAGTCTTTGGGTGTTTGTGCTACTCGTGGCTCAAACCATACACAAACAATAAACTTGAAGAAAAATCTAAATCGTGTGTGTTTATAGGCTACTCACAATCTCAAAGTGGCTTTCACTGCTTAGACCTTGAAACCTTTAAGATGTATACTTCCCGTCATGTTGTCTTCATTAAATCCACCTTTCCATTTGCCACAACTAAAGATGCCGCCACTCCCACACCTATTAATCATATTTTCACCTGGATCCCACCTCCACTACCTGTAGCTCTTCCATCACCAACTCCACTGCCACCTGTTCTGATTGAGCCACCATCTCCACAGGCTGTTGTACTTGCAAGCGTTGAGGAACCGCAAATCAATAATCTCACAAATCAAGAGAATGATGTAGAACAGGTAGTACAAGCGACGGCTGCTCCAAGACACTCAATGGTCACTCGCTCAAAGAACAATATTCACAGGCCAATCAAGAAACTGAGCCTCACAGCTCAAATTCGAGGGAACAATGACATGGAACCCACAACAATTACACAAGTTTTAAAAAAACCCCAATGGAAGAACGCATGTTCAGATGAATTCAATGCGCTAGTAAAGAATGGTACCTGGTAGCTTGTTCCTGCCGATACTTCACAAAATCTTGTTGGCTGCAAGTGGATTTTCCGGATTAAGTGACATTCTGATGGCACAATTGACAAATACAAAGCTCGCCTGGTTGCCAAGGGTTTTCATCAACGTCCTAGTATTGATTATGCTGAAACTTTTAGCCCTGTAGTAAAACCCACCACAATCAGAATTGTTTTAAGCCTTGCAGTTACAAGAGAATGGGAATTACGACAGCTAGATGTAAATAATGCTTTCCTACAAGGTCCTCTTACTGAAAATGTATATATGGCATAACCTAAGGGTTTTGTTGACATTGATCGTGCTAAACATGTGTGAAAACTATGGAAGGCAATCTACGGGCTTAAACAAGCACCTCGTGTGTTGTACCAGGCACTCAGAAATTTTCTTTTGCAAACAAGATTCACTAACTCCTACTCTGATGCATCGTTGTTCATCAATCGAAATGATAAAGGTACTACTATCCTAATTGTTTATGTTCACGATATCATTGTCACAAGCAACAATACGAGACTCGTTGATCACTATATTCGCCTACTAGCATAGAAATTCTCCGTCAAGGATTTGGGTACCTTGTCCTATTTTCTAGGCATTAAAGTGGTCAGAAACAAGAATGGTATTCTACTTTCTCAATGGAAATATATGCTCGACTTGTTACAGGAAACGAAAATACATGATGCAAAACTAGTCATGACACCCATGGCAAGCAGCCCAACTCTCACTCTTCAATCGGGAACAAAATTGACAAAAATTAGAGAATACAGGAAAATTATTGGGAGTCTGCAATACCTTTTACTCACCAGGCTTGACATCGCTTTTGTGGTGAACAAATTGTCGCAATTTTGCCACTCTCCGACCACCAAACACTGGATGGCGGTCAAACGTCTCCTTCGATACATTGCCGACACTGTCAATGATGGAATTCAACTCTTCACCGACAGCCACGCTACTCTTAATGCCTTTGCCGATCAAAATAATACTACCTCTCTTGAAGCATACTCTGA